>JAWPHD010010708.1:0-90906 GCA_037043455.1 Cyrtodaria siliqua
GTTTTAATTTACTTTTATGAAGAAATATATGTTCATAATTTAGTGATTTACAGTTACCTATAGAAATTCTCTCCCCACCCAAATACAATAGGCTCGAAATGTATCTTTTTAAGCTTTCATGTCCTCAAAATCTGGCCTATGGAAATACCCGTAAAAAAGTCGGAAGTTTCTTATTTTGTTCAGTATCTATTTGAATATCATTAGCAATAGTAGCAGCATCAGCAGAGGCAGCAGCAGTCCTCTTTATCCTTAATACAGTTCTTTTCTCCATGGTTATCCATAGTTCTACTGCTATTGATACTGCTATTGCTGCTGCTTACTACTACTACTGCTGCTGCTACTGCTTCTGATACTACTACTACTACTACTACTACTGCTGCTACTACTTGCTACTACTACTTGCTACTACTACTTGCTGCTACTACTTGCTGCTACTACTTGCTCTTGCTACTACTACTTGCTGCTACTACTTGCTGCTACTGATTGCTGCTACTACTTGCTACTACTACTTGCTGCTACTACTTGCTGCTACTACTTGCTGCTACTACTTGCTACTACTACTTGCTACTACTACTTGCTACTACTACTTGCTGCTACTACTTGCTACTACTACTTGCTGCTACTACTACTTGCTACTACTACTTGCTACTACTACTTGCTGCACTCTCTTGTAATGATGTAAACGTCCGCTAATGATGTCTTTACAAATGGTAATTTACCGTAAACATATTTAAAACTAAAATAACAAGGATCGGTCACTGCAGCAAAGCATTGCTTTTCATTTTAATTGTATTTCATGACTTTAAAAGCTTAAGAAACACCAACTGTCACTTTTTCAGACATATATACCACTGCATTTTCAATTGCCTCACTGACATAACCTATGATATTCTGACGTTTTAATTCAGTATTGAATTATATCCATAATTTAGAAATTTCTAATCCAGCTCTTGTTCCAAACAATTACTCCCATCAGGATTTGAACCTGAGTTTTCCACCCAAAGGGTAGACGTGTTTACCGATTACACCATAGAAGTGTTATATGTTCGTACTGAGAGCATGGACTTACAGTATTAAATAGAACTGCCAAATTTCACACAAAAATCTGTTGTAGCTAATTTACTCCAAATGGTTTGCTCATAATACATATATATGTGCCTATTAAATACCTAATGTTACCTACACTAGTATTTCCAAAAGCAAACACCTGATTAGTTGAATCCCATTGAAAATGTCATCATAAGCAAAGTTCTATGTATTATTAGGCTGTTGTTTGTGGTGGAGGCAGACCAGCCACTTATTTCTGGGTTAAACCAGTACTGTACACCTTCCACCATCCATATGAATCAACATCACCTCACTTACAAGCCGAGTCCCTAGTTGTGAGAGGTGAGAAGGTTTACAGTGCAACTATGATAACCACTCGACCACAGAGACGCCTTCCTACAGAAGGCTGAAGCAAATGGGTGGAAAAACACTTGCAGCTTTGTCGTCAGGAATTGAAACTCAGAGATTTGTGAGGGCAAAGATCTTGTTTACATGTGTAAAAATGATTGCCTAATAACAAGAGGTCATTAATTGACTATATGAAGCTCCACTGATAGGTTTTTGATAGCTAGATCAACATTCCTGTGAAGTTTCATGTCAAGTAGTTTCAGAGGAGTAGTCGCTACAAAAAGTTTACGGACGGACAGACAGATGACGGACACGCACCATGGCATAAGCTCTGCTGATCTTTGATCTACCATCACTACAGAAGACCGGTGACTCTACACTTCAGAGTTCATACTTACATTGAATTAATCACAACACGAATAAGTTATCGCTGTCGTCAATATTTTTCAAATGCACGATTATAATGCATGATTATTATCCACGCACTTTTCGAAAAGTATGCCATAGTTAGTGGTGCACAGTATTAGTATTATTATACTATTACCGGTATACACTGGTATTTAGCTTGGGTGGTACCGCAATGCGGTACGTTTGGGTTCTTTACCAGTACTTCAGCTCTTTCCGTAACCGAAAACTTTCCGGAAATTACCAAAGAAAAAATAAATTCAAGTTTGTTTGCTGCTTCATTGTGAATATAACAAATTTAATCAAACAATTAAAGATATAACTATAGACAATCTATTTATTTACCTTTTATTTTTTGCTGTACCCAACTCTAGCCATAGTGTGTTTTTTTCGGGTATTTATCTACAGTATGTGCGTATGGGCAGATTAAGTGAGGTGGGGGGTACCCGGCAACCCCCTAAATCTAAGACGATCATGGCTACGCCATTGTCTAGCTATATGCTCTGTGAAAGTTCAATTTACTGACACATACCATGACGGACGCATGTACGTAGACGATAACATGAATGTTCGCCACAATGTCCATCTCAGATTATGGGGGTCGCCGGATGCCCCCCACACCCTAAATCTGCATACCTGCTTACTTTTCTAAACGCGCGTGGAGAGAAACCATGAATTAAAAAAAATACTGTAGATGACAACGATAACTTTGATTCGTGTTGTAATTATTTTAATATGTAAGTATGAACTCAGAAGTCTGAAGTGTGAAGTCAAACACATACATTCACAGTAACAATTACTTTATGTTTTACCTGAAAGCTCCATACTGGAAAGTAGTGCTGGGTATTGCATCCAAAAAATGTATTGCGATATATTGCGATACAAGAGACTGTATCGCGATACGTATCATAATATATTTTCTTGTACAATTGTGTTGATAATTTATAATAATAATTATTTCTTTATTTAACGAAGGTTAAAACACATTATGTTATGCATATAAAATACATACACTTATTTTCAATGTGGCCTTCGAACAATAATACTATAAAAGTTATAAATACATATAAAACATTCATACTCAGGCACACACACATCCATATACACAACAATACTTCAAATCCGACAAACACTCATTCATAATATTCTTAATTCATAATCAATATATCCATAGTGTCATTTATGAAGGATATTTAAGCAATTATATGCCTACAGCGCCAGTTTCACTCAAGATTTTTTTTTATAACAACACAACAGCGACATAATTATATAGAGATTATTAAACTGCTGGGATCGACTATAGGGAAATCCTTCACGAGATGATAAGCGTGTGGTTCTTTTCATGAACGAGTGTAAGCAAGTGAGTGAAAAAAACAACACGCCTACCATCGAGTGAAGGATTTCCATATAATCGATCACAACAGTTAAATAATCTATTTATTACATTTTTAATCAGATTATGTATGAGTTTAACCTGAATTATTAATATTTTCAATAGACTTTTCCAATTTCCTGATGTAGTCTTCGATACAGATGACATAACGTGATGCAATGTTGGTTGTGCTTGTGAATGAGAAACATTGCGCATGGCAGTTCCGAGTTTGACAATTTCTACTTTCTGTTTTGTATTCAACGTCGAGTAATGCATACGAGTTACCATATGTGTTGTGCGGACGGAGCACTTGACCGTAATCTTGCATATTTTACAAAATGCAACATTGCCTAGATCTAGACTACTATTGTAGCGCCCTTTTAAAACTTTTTAAGCCCAAAGTGATCCCAAACACGCGATTTTGCTCTCTTTTTTTTTACATTTCTCAATCACTTGAGTCGGCAGCGGTGTAAAATTCTGCTCGCATTGGCGAGTGCAAGCTGCCTGCGGACAAGTAACATTTGGCGTCTGGTTGTCCGACAGGGCGAGTGACTTTTTGCACTATAAAAATTAAGTTAAACTATCGTTCAAACACGATGTTGCAATATTTGCAAGATTAACAGGTGTTTGTTTGTTACCAGGTAACCCACGCGTCATATAGACTGTGATTCAATTCACGCTAGAATCAATTGGCGTGTGATCAGATGCAATATATCGCTAACCAGTCAGACTGTTGAACGTAAACATGGCGGGTAAACAAGCAGACATCAGGTCGCTGTTCGGAAAGTCTGCGTCAGCGACTGCAAGTGGATTCGGCCCGAGTGTTGGCGCATCAGAACGGGTATGGCTGAGCAACAAGCGTAGTTCCCAACCGCTATTAATTAGTTCTGGCGACTATTGTTGGTCCAATGGAGACAAAATACTGAAGAGAAAGTTCAAAAATGTTGTAGAAGTTAATTCTCCCACTTATTTTTTTGCACACTCCCCGACGAATGTCCGCGTTGAAGGGAATAAATCTTAATGTGTTTACTTCAAGTGAATGCGGGCACTGAAATGAGAGACTGTCAGAGAGAGAGGAGAGAGTGTGTGTGTGTGTGGGCAGGGGGTGGGGTGGGGGGGGGGGGGGAAGAGAGAGAATTTAGAGCACAAGAGAGTGGTTGAGGGGTGGGGGGGACACAGAGACAATTTAGGGGTGTAAAAATTTGCTTAACCACTTCGGGAGAATCTTCAGTTTTATGGAGGTGATGGATTCAATGTTCGGATCGACTACCTCTGTAATCATAATGCCGTTGGCCATCACATTATTGTTATTTTCATCTGGGATTTTAAAAAATTAGCCACAGACGGGCACCAAAGTGGACGGGCACCAAAGTGGTGCAACGCAAATCTTTTTCTTTTCCCGGTGCCATGATGTCGTAATGTCTTTTCAAAATAAATTTGCGTCCGACCTTCCAGGCGATTATTGTAAAATGCATTGGCAAGCAACTGAGTCCACATAAGAGTTGCGGTTCGTTGATCAACTGCTCAACTGCCAAAAAGGCATTTATTAAATCAAACACCTGCAACGATCGGCGGAGAGAGATTTTTTCTCTCATTGGATACATTTTAATGAGAATTTCTTAATTTTAACGTTAGAATATCTCGGAATTGCGGTCACTGTAACTGTGTAAAAGTTTGTTATGACATTATAAACATATTTCTGAATTCATGAGAAAACACGAACGGACGAGAAAGACGGATAAGATATGCAGCTAACCACTTCCATGTCTGTGGTGATATTAATTCTTCGTTGTTTTGAAATGCAGCTAGCAAAAATTATCAACATAACGTAATACATTGTCAAAGTATGAAGTTAGTATAAAGTTGTCCGATATAAGTGGGTTATCCGAATACTATTGCAATATTCGACTTTAAAAACCAGCGTTATTTGAGACTTTTTCTGAAATTATTTTTATCATTGGCGATAGAAAATGTGACTACCTATAAAATAATCCGCTCCATAACGATCACTATAACAATATATGACCAAATAAAACAGAAATTAAAAACTCGCGTAAAATGGAAATATTGTGAACAAGGTGCTGTGACGTCATGCAATTCTCGGTCGCAATGGGTGCTCTGATTGGTCAATTGTCGGTTACTTCTCGGTTAATTTTCGGTAGCGATACAGTCACCGATTGGTCAGATTAACCGAGAATGCAACAAAGAATCGTGGGTGTTTTGGAGCGCTATATCTTGTTTAGGTCTAAAATTTGAATTCTCCCTATATTTTGCATGAAATCAGACTGAATGCTTAAAGGGGTTGGTGCACTATTTTCAAACAACATTTATTTAAAAGGGCTCTGAAAAACTTGAAAAAAGGTGAAAGAATTACCAAAATGCAACCAAAAATAAAGGAGATATGACATATTGAAAATTTGGAAAGAAATATAAATGGAGGCGGCCATCTTGGAACGATGACATCATCGTGCCTTCTTACCATATATGGCATATTGAAAAAATATGCTTAAGGCAAAGAAAACGCAGAATGAATATCTTTGTAAATTAAGAGTCATTTTAGGTGGATTCATAATGTTTTGGCCCTTGAGAATAGAACATGTCTTTATTTGTCAGTTTAAGTCAGACCCCTAGAACCCCACGAAAAAACCCGTAATATACCCTTTTTAACCCATAACCTGCTACATATATATATAATGGACTGTTCTTTTTTTGTGACAAAGGGGTGTTTTGTTTTTGGGGAAAATGACTGATCAGCAGCCAGACATTGTAAACCTTGATCATCTTGCGAGTGAGCTGGGTTTATAATGGACGCAAAGGCTATCATAGTCATGCTTAGCGGATTAAGGGTTAAATAAAACCAAGCATAATTTGTTTGCCTTTTCAGGTTGTGAGAAACAGCCTGCAGAGTGGGAGTTGGGGAGCTGAGGAGAGACATGGTGGATTCCCCTTCAGACAGGGTCAGCGCTGTGAAGTCACCATTGACGTAACACCCCATAATTTCAGGGCATGTCCACTTTTATCAAATACTATAAAATAATGTAAATAATTTAAATAACCATGTGTATAGAAGTAAGCATTTACCAAAATCATAGCCTTCAAGAGTGAGGTGGGGCTCAAGGGGTGGTGGACCCTTGGTTAGGGTCAGTGGGGTGAAGCCCCTTGAAGCCCAAGACGATCTTTGGTTGAATTTTATGAATTTTAGCATAGAGGTATACTCGTAATACTGCAAATATGGGCATATATTTGAAATGAATTCATTTAAGTCGCACAATATATGGAAGCTATACGGAAATCCTGACTAAATTTTATCGACAGTGTAGTGATCAAATTGTTAGAATGCAGGATAAAAACTGCATGGAATTGTTAATGGAATGCCTTTAACAATCTTAGGGTTATGCAATTATTGGCTTGTATCATTAAAGCAAGTAATAACAGTTAAACCTGCATTAAGAGACCCCTACAGGGAAGAGCTAAACTGGTCTCTTAACAACACAGGTGGTCTCCTCATACAGGTGCATTTTAATTAAACAATACAAATGGGAATTTGAAATGGTGATCTCTTAAAGCAGCTTGTCCTTATAGAGGTGATTGCCTGAGCAAATTTTAAGTTGTTTCTTTCCTGACTATAGCTGTATGTTAATGGTTGCCACTTTTGCGATATCAATCACAAATTGCCGAAAAGCACAGTTTAACCCATATCTGCTTTAATTAGGGTATTCCTGTATTGTCTAGGTGTCTGTTAATGGCCGCCACTACTGCGATTACAACCACAGGATGCCGAAACACAGGATTACACACATCAGCGTGGAGCAGGGGATCAAAATTGAGACGATTAGATTTGTCGGAAGTGTAAGTAGGTCATACTCGGATAAAAGTGTTAAAACTAAGTCGTGATGGTGGATAGGGAGTCGGAGGCAACTTGGTCCATTGTCTGTCCATAAGCAAACATCTCCTCTAAAGCTGACCAAATATCACATGGAATATCCTTACATCAGTATCTTTCCAATGTATATAAATCGAGTAAATCTGTCATCCAAGATGGCAGCCATTACTAAAAATAGCACAAATCTTTAAAAAAATCTACTACCGTACTCAAGGACCATGGAACACATTTTGTCATTTGTTTTTCAGAAATGATTGTTATTTATTCTAAACTAAGGTTTTACAAAGGAAGTCCCTGGGGTCAAACATGGCTCCAACCTGAGGGTTACGTGAATTGCATATACATGTAAGTGTCGAGGCAAATCTCTAAAAAAAAATATCTCAGACACTGCTCTGATATGTATTTTTTGCATTACCGGTAAATGTCATATTGACAGAAAACAAAACTAATAAAGTCCCAGGGGTAAACAAATTATCCCAGTCTCAGGGGTCAGATGAATGGAGGTTTATTGGAAAAATCTAAAAAATCATCTTCTCTTATGTCACTTGGCCAATGACATATGATATTTTGAGTGCAGCATCTTATTCATGCGAGGATGTAGTCCGTACAAATAAAGTTCATGTAAAGAAATGCCCCACCCTGGAGATCAAATGATTTAGGAATAAAGGGAGGTAATCACTAAGCCTTATATATGCTACAAGGTTGTATAAATAATGTTTTATTTAATTAATTAAATGTTGAAGGTCGTCCTTTATAAAGGGTAGTTCTAGGACTGGTCGACATGGTGTCGTTGTGGCGGCACTATGAAGTTGAGTATTGAGCTCACTGCTCCAAGCACACAGCGTCATGATATGACTGAAAGATTGTTAGAAACGACTTAAAACCCTATTTAAACAAACTCTTTAAACTATTTTACAGGTAGGAATATATAAAAATACTCTTCCAAAATATATATGGATACTGTTATTTTATATTTTGATGATCACGTCTCCATTGAAGAACACTCTTTAAGTTACTATTTATTTATGTAGACAATCACCGTGTTACAGTGGTGAGAAGGAGTACTCCTAACCACTTTTTTTCAAATGTAAGATACCAGTTGTACGCCAATTCTGAAATCTTTCAACTTGATTTTTTCCAGCATCATCATGGGGGTATAGGAGCTGCTATAGGCAAATTTGCTGGTGCCATCTTTAACGAAATCGCGAATCCATCTCCTCCTCAGCATCATCATCATGAGCATCAGTCACACAATGTAGGTGAATCGGAAAGTATAAGATAATACTCACCACCACTTAATAATTAAGGCAGACCCATTTCCTTCCCGTCAAATAGTTTACGGTCAATAAAATACCGGTCAATGTTGTGTTCACACAGTCTATGAGCAACATTTTAATATTTTACCATGTTATCTACTTTCAGTTTCCCCAGCCTAGTGCATATCCTCCATCAGGAGGAGCAGCTTTCCCAGGACAACCTGCCCAACCAATCTATAATCCAGTAAGTGCAAAGTACTTAACCTATAATCTTACACAGAAATTTAAAAAGCTTCCATAACATAGTATCGTGGCACTTAATGTTTGTTACTTATATAGATACATGGTTTAGAAATGTAATCTTCATAGAAAGATGAAAGGCCAAGGAATTGCAAGAAACACAATTTTATGAGATATTATTTATACCATAAAGGTGTGATATAGGTTGCTGAAAATTGGTAAAATCAAAAAAAAAAAAAAAAAATGGCAGTTGCCTAATGAAGAAAGGGAGTTTGTTTCTAAACCAGCGAAATAGATTCTTTATCACCGAATAACAATAAAGAAAATGTATTGCCTAAAAAGGAAATTTTGTACACTTTCTATTGGTATATGATAATTGGTAAACTATAATTCAAAATATGTGTAATATCACGGCTCGTTTTGTGTTTAGCTGATACTTGTCAAAGTCCTGAGATTTCTTTTTATTATGTTATCTCAAATTTAACCCAGGTATTAGTCCTGAGATATTCCATTGTATTGTCTCAAATTTACCCAGGTGAGTTTTGCTTACATACTTGAAAATATAACTCCTTTAGTATGCCGGGAGTAGCATAGTTATCTGCATGATAAATGCCCCTTAGTAATAATTTATGAACATGTGCTTGTTTACAGTTGAATCCATTGTGGCCCAATGGATGTCATGTCTGATTCTGAATCCAGAGGTCATGGGTCCAAAGCTCACTGATGCCACTGGCTTACTGAGATGGCATCGGTGTGTCCTCAGGAATGACACTTACCCTGGCCTAATACTCATCAAACTTTTGAGCGCAAGGACTCGACTCAAAATCTGAAATTGTTTAATTCCACATGAAAACAGTTTACAGGCAAATTACTAAATTTACTTACAGAAACGAGTAATTTTAAAGTTTATTTAACAGAAAATGTCTGAAACTCATAATTCTTACTCATACTTTTGTGTTAATAGGGTCTGCAATAAAAATGAGATTTTGAGTCTTGTGCTCAAAAATTCAGGTGTCATCTGTTGGATGGGAATGTTACTGTAAAATGAGCACTCCAGTGTATCAGAGCATGCATGATTCTCTCAGCATTAGGGCTGGCGTGGCGCAGTCGTTAATGCGGCGGATTTGTAACCGGAGGCCCCGGGTTCAATCCTCAGTGGTGCCACTGTGTTTCGTCGCTGTGTTCTTGGGCAAGACACTTTCCCTTAGCCTTGTCCTTCAGATGGGGACGTAAACCGGGCGGTCCCATGTATCGGTCTATCCTCCGAGCATGTTAAAGAACCATAGGAATCTATTCGATAATAAGAGTAGGGCATGGTTCCCGGATTCCTATGTATCCTTCCTCTCTCTCTGGGGCAGCTCTAAATAACCTATACTGTGTTGATGAGCCGTTAAACAACATTCAATTAAATTCTATCAGCATGTTAAAGAACCATATGAATCTGTCTGATAGTAAGGGTAGGGCAGGGTTCCAAAATTTCTATTTCTTGCATACCAGATAGTTTATCTGCATTTTACCTGCGTGATGGAACACCTGATCTTACACATGGGTGAAGATAAAGAAAGTGACATCATCGCAAAAAAGTCAATATGATATTCATGAAAAAATCACTCGTGTATCCGGTAAAGATAGGGAATTCCAATGCTTGGCAGAGCCTCGGTTCCAATAAAAATGTATACCTCATTTTGGAATTCCCGATCTTTTTACCAGATACTCATGAAAGATTCTTACAGAATCCTTTCAACTTTTCTGGGGCATCTCTAAATAACCTATACCGTTTGTTGATGAGCCGTTAAACGACATTCATATGGTTGAATCCTAATTTTACATTACAGCCGGTTCCCTTTAAGCACCATCTGGGTGGATTGTATCCAAACAAGATGATTTTCATCAGTGGCATACCAAACCCCAACCCAAGCAGGTAATGTCTCCTTATCAAACCATTCCTCTCTATTTCTCCATGTTTTTATGTGTTAATTAACATTTTATAAGACCATCTTGGAAACGTTTTACATTCAGCAAGTTAGAGAAAACAAACACTGATTTATGTTTTCCACACATATTTACCCTTGTCTTTAGTTTGTAACTTGTTAATGTTGGAAATCTATTATTGTCCTGCTGTTAATGAAGGAATTGGGGGAATTGGCGGAAAAACAAAAAAAATGAAAAAAGGAAGAGTTTTGTTAAATATCGAGATATGTGATAAGTGATTATATGTAACTGTATATATGTAGGTAATTTTTCCATTAAACAAACACATAAGAATCACATTAGATGTTGGCGTACTCACCACCGCATTCACCACAGCGACCAAGGTTTAATTGCAGACCTAATGAAGGGCATAGTTAGACCCGTTTTGATGTTCAAACCCGTTTTTATGCTCTAAGTGTTCAAGTGGGGTTCGGCATTACTGGCCATTATATAGAGAGGATCTTACGTAGTGCCTGTTTAATATTAAATTTATTAAACAAGTTAGATAAATTATATGATGCCAGGCTGTTCCAAGCATCATCAGTTTTATCCAAAAAGTTTTAATTTAATAAATTTGATATTAAATAGGCACGAATGAGAGATTCTATTTTTATATAATTTTATATAACTCCAAAAATGCCCCACATTGAACATT
The DNA here is from genome assembly GCA_037043455.1 of Cyrtodaria siliqua. Lineage (NCBI taxonomy): Eukaryota > Metazoa > Mollusca > Bivalvia > Adapedonta > Hiatellidae > Cyrtodaria > Cyrtodaria siliqua. Next base: position 11,178 of record JAWPHD010010708.1, read on the forward strand.
TTTGTTGTAGCTCCCTTGTTGCTTCCTATATATAATGTTGTCTTATGATGACGTTGTATGTTTGTAAACCAAGTTCTGTTGCAAACCAAGCTGAACGAAAAGGACCGAACGATGATTCGGCCATTCATTTGCATATTTGTGTCCTTAGTGTTATATGGTAAATATATCATAGCTGTATTACACTCCCACACTGCAAGTTATATGATGAAATTATGCAGGCTCTTTTTTTTAGAAATTGGGGAATGGGCCCTAGCCTTTTTTGTGGGGAAAATAGTCGCAATAAATTGTTAGTAAAAAGGTTATATCTACCTTATGTATCAATTTACTTTCACAAACATTTAAAGAAGAGGAAAACAGTAGAGGGAAAAAGTATTTTTTATTCATTTTAATTGATGATTTCTTAACTTTTTTTTTATGTTGATTTCAGTTTCACTATCTGGTGTTGCATTATTTGTCTTCTTAAAGTAATTTGTTATCATTTAGCTGTTTGTAGAATCTTCTTTTTTTTCAGTCCGAAACTATAAACAATCTGTTTTTGATAACGTACATTTGTAAGTTGATCACGATTGTTGTAAAGTCGTAAAATCGCGCATTCCCAACATCTCAAGGTTTACCACCATTAATTACATGTAAGCATCCGAGGTGTAGTCAAATGAAGTTTGTATAATAAAAAGTAATCCCTCCTTTTTTGATGGAAATGGGCATTATAAGTAGGGGAAAACTGCCCATTTCTATTCGATTTTGTGGTTGTATAACTATATAAGAATTGTATTAATTGGTTTTACTGGATCACTGATGAACATTTTCGAAATTTCAACTCTATGCTTATACACTGTGAGCAATGAAAATAGTCAGTCAATGAAAACAGCTGTACCATTGACCTGTTTATGTTTAGTAAACAAACAAGAACTTTCTTACATGTCTTGTGAGCCCAACTTTTCTGGTGATTTTTTAAATGGAAAATTAGTTTTCTAAAGAACATTACACTGTTGCATTATCCATACTTGAGTTGAATTTGCAGCAACTCATTAATATGTGACACTTTAACATTGTTGTCTATGGGGAAATTAATTAGTGGTTTCATACCTCAAACACCACGTGGAATAATGATCCCGAAGAATGACGGGATTTGCCAACTCCCTACGACTATCGCATGAACTCCAGCGATGCTTAGTCTTGATCATCTTCGACGCTTAATTGTTAATACAAATCAGAACCGCTACCAGAATCTCGACAAATACCAAACTTTGTTTAAGAGAACTATTCTAGACATTTGTCTTGAAAACAAGCAAGCGTCGCAGATGATCTAGACTACAGCGATGCTATGATGAAAACCGAGACGATTCATACACTTTCGTTTGGATCGCTGTGTTATTTCAAATGTAAACCCCGCATTGTAATAGAAAACATCGGCTAAAAATAGAACTCTATGCAGTGATAAATAGATGATTTTACGACAGATAACATTTTGAATAGGGAATTATTCTGAAAGAGAGGAATTTTTATGGTTATTTTGGGGGGAAAAGTGAAGTTTTTTGCTTGGGGAAGACACCGTATATCTGCGCCTACAAAGAAAGGTAAAAAGGCCCTGTTATGTTTGTGTGGTAATTATTAATTTACACCTGACTTTTGAGGGAATATTTCCTATAGTTTTATGATCATGATTATAATGGGGCTGTTTCGCCCTCTTTAGGTACGCAGTATTCTTGGCAAATTTAGAGAGTATTCATTACCCACGGCCCAGGTTAAAACAGTATTCAGTACTCGGGTTATCCATGTTAAATAGTATTCAGTACTTGGGTCTAAAATGAAGGAGTATTCAGTACTCGGCTCTAAATTAGAGAGTATTCATTACTCGTGGGGGGAGGGGGGAAACACCCACTATAATGATTATAGGCTAACTTGCACGGACATGATAAGTATACAGCGATCCGTATTACATGTACAGCAGGGGCATAGCTGATATGAAATGCATATATAGGCCCGACAAACTAGAGGGGTCCTGGGCATATTCCCCGTTTACTACACGTCTGCCTACAGTCCCTGATCTGACAGAGCACTTGTGTGGTATTTGAAGAAATGTTTTTTTACAAATTTGAGAATGAACATTTGGCAAAGTTGAATTACCTACAGTGTAAAGTAATATAAGAATCAAATGTTGACCCGTAACCCCACCACCCCCTCTGGCTTCAGGTTTTATTGCATTTTTGGAATTTACATTTTTTTTCATTTTTCAAATTGATGTTTAGGCCCGAGCCTATACGGCCCAATAGTAGCTATGCCAATGTACGGTACATTATACTGTATACAAATGATAATTTAGTGGGGGTGACTTAAACACTGTTTGACCTGAAACACTATTTAAAGGAACACTTGGCAATCTATTTCTTTTAAACTTTAAAACTTGCAGCATCTGGTTAGTTTTCTACATATCTTGCATTTTTGCAATCATTAATATTAATTATAGAAATAGTTCAGAGCAAATTGGTTTTACCTATTACTAACTGTTGCCTATATTGCACCAATACAAATTGGTTTTACCTGTTACTAACTGTTGCCTTTATTGCACCAATACAAATTGGTTTTACCTGTGTGTGTGTATAAGCGTTTATTTATCCTCGCTGTATTGCACTAAGCATTTTAGCGAGCAGACCTAGATTTTAAGTCTCATCCGAAGGACTGGTAAGGTAGGAAATACTTTTGAAATATTTCGGTAATTAACCCAAATTCGGTCCTGGCTGGGATTGAACGCGCGATCCCTGGGTTACTAAGCCGCAATGCTAACCATTACACCACGGCGCTACCTTATTGGTTTTACCTATTACTAACTGTTGCCTATATTGCACCAATACAAATTGGTTTTACCTATTACTAACTGTTGCCTATATTGCACCAATACAAATTGGTTTTACCTATTACTAACTGTTGCCGATATTGCACCAATACAAATTGGTTTTACCTATTACTAAATGTTGCCTATATTGCACCAATACAAATTGGTTTTACCTATTAGTAACTGTTGCCTATATTGCACCAATACAATTTGTTTTTACCTATTACTAACTGTTGCCTATATTGCACCAATACAATTTGTTTTTACCTATTACTAACTGTTGCCTATATTGCACCAAAACAAATTGGTTTTACCTATTACTAACTGTTGCCTATATTGCACCAATACAAATTGGTTTTACCTATTCTAACTGTTGCCTATATTGCACCAATACAAATTGGTTTTACCTATTACTAACTGTTGCCTATATATTGCACCAATACAAATTGGTTTTACCTATTACTAACTGTTGCCTATATTGCACCAATACAATTTGTTTTTACCTATTACTAACTGTTGCCTATATTGCACCAATACAATTTGTTTTTACCTATTACTAACTGTTGCCTATATTGCACCAATACAAATTGGTTTTACCTATTACTAACTGTTGCCTATATTGCACCAATACAATTTGTTTTTACCTATTACTAACTGTTGCCTATATTGCACCAATACAAATTGGTTTTACCTATTACTAACTGTTGCCTATATTGCACCAATACAAATTGGTTTTACCTATTACTAACTGTTGCCTATATTGCACCAATACAAATTGGTTTTACCTATACTAACTGTTGCCTATATTGCACCAATACAAATTGGTTTTACCTATTACTAACTGTTGCCTATATATTGCACCAATACAAATTGGTTTTACCTATTACTAACTGTTGCCTATATTGCACCAATACAATTTGTTTTTACCTATTACTAACTGTTGCCTATATTGCACCAATACAATTTGTTTTAACCTATTACTAACTGTTGCCTATATTGCACCAATACAAATTGGTTTTACCTATTACTAACTGTTGCCTATATTGCACCAATACAATTTGTTTTTACCTATTACTAACTGTTGCCTATATTGCACCAATACAAATTGGTTTTACCTATTACTAACTGTTGCCTATATTGCACCAATACAAATTGGTTTTACCTATTACTAACTGTTGCCTATATTGCACCAATACAAATTGGTTTTACCTATACTAACTGTTGCCTATATTGCACCAATACAAATTGGTTTTACCTATTACTAACTGTTGCCTATATATTGCACCAATACAAATTGGTTTTACCTATTACTAACTGTTGCCTATATTGCACCAATACAATTTGTTTTTACCTATTACTAACTGTTGCCTATATTGCACCAATACAATTTGTTTTTACCTATTACTAACTGTTGCCTATATTGCACCAATACAAATTGGTTTTACCTATTACTAACTGTTGCCTATATTGCACCAATACAATTTGTTTTTACCTATTACTAACTGTTGCCTATATTGCACCAATACAAATTGGTTTTACCTATTACTAACTGTTACCTATATTGCACCAATACAATTTGTTTTTACCTATTACTAACTGTTGCCTATATTGCACCAATACAAATTGGTTTTACCTATTACTAACTGTTGCCTATATTGCACCAATACAAATTGGTTTTACCTATTACTAACTGTTGCCTATATTGCACCAATACAAATTGGTTTTACCTATACTAACTGTTGCCTATATTGCACCAATACAAATTGGTTTTACCTATTACTAACTGTTGCCTATATATTGCACCAATACAAATTGGTTTTACCTATTACTAACTGTTGCCTATATTGCACCAATACAATTTGTTTTTACCTATTACTAACTGTTGCCTATATTGCACCAATACAATTTGTTTTTACCTATTACTAACTGTTGCCTATATTGCACCAATACAAATTGGTTTTACCTATTACTAACTGTTGCCTATATTGCACCAATACAATTTGTTTTTACCTATTACTAACTGTTGCCTATATTGCACCAATACAAATTGGTTTTACCTATTACTAACTGTTGCCTATATTGCACCAATACAAATTGGTTTTACCTATTACTAACTGTTGCCTATATTGCACCAATACAAATTGGTTTTACCTATACTAACTGTTGCCTATATTGCACCAATACAAATTGGTTTTACCTATTACTAACTGTTGCCTATATTGCACCAATACAATTTGTTTTTACCTATTACTTACTGTTGCCTATATTGCACCAATAATATATTTAAACCTGAAAGAATAACGAAAAAAAAACAGGTTTAAAGTCAAACTGATACTGAATTAATAAATTGAGGTGCCTATTTCTATGCTTGGTATGCTTGATACACTTACAGTCCAGACTGTTGTGCCTATACCTTTAGGACATCCTATTGGTTAATAGATGGAGGGACTATAAACCTTAGAACTATACACATACGCGCACACAATATGCTTGAGATACAAATTAATCCCAAGATTGCCGTGTGTCCTTTTAAACTATTAAATGAGTGAGTGGCTAATCCTTTAGAACCGAAGGCAGTTTGAATGCTGTCTTTATTAGGTGCAATTTTACTATTTATTCACTATTTATAGAACTCCATAATTGAATTAAAGATATCTATAATTCGAACATAAGTATGTGACGCCGTTTTACTATTTTTTCACTATTTATAGATATCTGTAATTAATTAAAGATATCTGTAATTTGAATATATCTTATATTATTTATAGATATCAATAATTATTTATAGATATCTTATATTCGAATTATGGGTATCCATAATTCATATTAAGGTATCATTAATTGATGAGCATTTATAGATATCTTATATAAGATTTATAGATATCTATAATTCTATGATTATAGATATCTATAAATAAAAATTATGGATATCCATAAATAGGGTTGAATTAATGATATCTATAATGTTCTTAGACTATAATAATAGCTTCACTGTTGGATAAATGTAAGGGATCGGCTATTAATTCCACGACTGATATATAGATATCTATAATTAGAAGCGTTTTAAAGATATCTTATATTGAATTATAGATGTCTATAAGTCGATTTATGGATATCTTAAATTAAAATGTTGATATCTTAAAATCAGTATAAATCAATAAATTATAGATATCCATAAATCATTTTAAGATATCTATAAATTGATTTATAGATATCTTATATTCGAATTACAGATATCTTTAATTCTTTTTATGGATATCTATATATTCTATAAATAATGATTAAATAGTAAAACGGTGCCATAAACATAAGATATCTTATATTATTTATAGATAACATTAATAAGTTATAGATATCTTCTATTCGAATTATATAATTCATATTAAAATATCATTAATTGACTAGCATTTATAGATACCTTATATTAGATTTATAGATATCTTGAATTCAATTATGGATATCTATAAATAGTGATTAAATAGTAAAACGGCACCCCGTAAGTCTTCACATAATCATGCCTACCAACTTCGGACAGTCCAAATATGGAGACATCTCAAAAATAGAGAGTTTTGGGCTAGATATGGGGGAGATTTTGTTGGACCAATTTTTGCTCGTTATTTACCTTTGAAATAGATAAAAAATCTATTTACATTTGACTTGTAGAGCTTCTAAACACATGTCATCACATCTCTTTTAGCATTCTTATTTACGGTAAGCAAGTTTAGTACATCTTCAAAAAACAAATCCATGCCCACAAAGTGAGAGATTTTTTTTTTACTTCAAGAAGTTTCTTATGTTTGTGGTTATATAAAATCAGCGTTGAGGCTTCGAAGATGGCCACACAGTATTTGTTTACAAAGCCTTATATTAGAAACTTATCAGCTTGGTTTTCCTTCCGATCAACATAAAACCTCATGGGAGCATTCCTTATGAAAGATGTCATATTCAAGATGTGTTGTGAACAATTTCCAGGTTATTTTCATGACAGTCTGTAAAGGTTGAGGTACTTGAGGGAATTTCATGATAATTTAAGGACAAAGAGCCCAACCCACCCAACCTTTTCCTATCCTCCCTGCTGAAAAAGATAAACGCTGCCACAATATTAGGGGGATTTTTAAATACCGTAGCTGCTTTTAACCAGTGAACTTCAAATTCACTAATTTAACCTTTTCTTCTTGACTTCTTAGTTTGGTTGCCGGGATAAAATACAACCACTGCAAATCCCACTAGAGACAGAGGGGTAGGACCCCCACTTATGTACATTTTGTCATTTTTTTAATGTCTTCAAGGTCTTCTTCATGACACCGCATATGCAAATGTGGAAACATGGCTCCATCGTAAATGGAGTGTCTACAATAGAATTTGCAGAAACTCTGCTGTTAGTTCTGCAGGTTAGAAGGTTCTAGGCCCATTCTCCATATTTTATCTAGATGTAAATGGAGGATGAGCCTGGCTTGTTTATCCCTGTTTGGTGCCATATGACCTTGCATGTGTTGGTGTGCCTTAAAACTCAATTCTTCTTAGTTTTGTTTAGAGTCTAGAGACAGGAGGCAACTTGGAAGCCCTTTTTTGACCTGAAGCTTATAAATTTGCAGTTTTAAAATACTGTATGCTTACTTATTGTGCATTGCGAAAAAAATATCAATAAAGAAAAACAAAAGACATTTTTTAGAAATGACACAATAGGAAATTGCAAATCAATCAATAAAATCAATAAATAAAATCAATATTAAAAGAAATACACCATCCACTATCTAGTTCTTCCCGAGAGATTTTTTAAACATATTTTTTCACCACTTTACTAACATATAACTTCAAGTCGTGTGATGACACACAGGTATTCAAATATAAACATTTTGGGTAAAATGTGAGGTTTTGTTATTTTAGAGCAATTATACTTATTGTATGTTTTAAACCTAGATCGTGATTGTTTTCAGGTTCAGTATCAATTTAGAGTGTGGTCAAAATGGCGACAATGCATTCCATTTTGATGTTAGGCACAGCTTTGGCAATGATAGAAATGTGGTAGTGAGAAACACAAAACAACAAAACACGTGGGGTCGAGAGGAAAGAGATTTACCATATTTCCCGTTCAGTCCAAACATGTTCTTTGATATGATTATCTTGATAGAGCCTCATTGTGTCAAGGTAGATTTCTGAAAGCGACGTACGTTTTGGGGCAAAATTTGTCCGAAGTCCGAAATGACAATATTTTATAAAATTTTAATTGTGGTGTTAATGAGTTTTTAGTGACGTTAACATCAGAAGGGTGATCAGGATATCTAACATTGTGTGCCTGATGATGATTTCGCGAAAAATCGCTGCAACAAAATGCTAACTGTGTTTCCGGCACAGTAATATTCAAGTGACGTTTAAGATGTAGATGTAGAAATCATTATTTTTTTGAATTCGCTTACTTTGGCCCCATATGGCTATACTTTTTTAAATGATTTTTTTTAAATGAAAAATGAGATTTCTTTTGCATTTTTCTTGAACAAAAATACCACAATGAGCTATGTTTGACGTAACAATGCAGTTATGGATGTGGACGTCACTGAAAAGTAACATCCCGATTTAACATCTCGCAACTTCATTTACAAATAAATGGAATGTCACGATTTGAAATTGAAAGTCCTTTATGTTCTTTTCTTTAAATTTAGTTTTGAATCAGTTGGATTAAGGACTGATATATTGCCCCAGAACTTACCTAGCTACATTTTTGTTTGTGTTGCACTAATGAGTATTGTTTTTGTTTTTACTAACATTGCTATTTATTTCTTCAACAGATTACCTGTGTGCTTGTCTGAACTTTATTCATATATGCATGTCTGACAGGGGCATAGCATGGCATACTCCTTTACTCCTGGGAGTAACTTGGGGAAAAAATGCAGTACAAATCAGAGGGGTGAAAATTACTAAGTACCGTCTATATTCCTGACAAAAATCGCTTGTACAAGCATCATTTTGGTCCATAGATGAAAAAAAACACAAAAAAAACCCCTCCTCTCAGTCCCTCCTCTACCCGCCACTTCACACTTTATATTAGTAGTATGTATGTTGAAAACAGGCCACGCTATGCCCCTGTATGATCTATTATATCAGATCACCTGTGAGCATGCAGGGGCGCATACAGGATTTGAGATCACAGGGCGCAATTTTTAAAAAAGAATCGACAACCAAATAACACTGGAACAAAAGGCTTTTTCACATGCATTTTCACAACTTTGAGGTACACCTTTCAAAAAGAGTTTCTTTATACTAGATTCCGGCAGACAGCAGGGATGGTTGTCGACAAATGGACACTTCAGTCTTGTGTACCCAGGCAACTACGCAATATATGTCACTATGATTTAAAACATGCCCATCTTGTGGTTTCAAGGTGGTTTCTGAGTCACTAATCCTTGGAATGACACACACAAACACGCTATAAACTACATATATATATGTTTCAGGTTCAATATTAATTTTGAATGTGCTAATGGCGGTGACAATGCCTTCGTTTGTGATGCCAGGTTCAACTTTGGCAATGACAGAAATGTCATAGTCAGAAACACGATGCAAAGAAATTCATGGGGGCAAGAAGAAAGGGACCTGCAATACTTTCCATTCAGTCCAAATCAGTTTTTTGACATGATCATTTTGGTTGAACCGCATTGTTTTAAGGTATATATCTGGGAAAATTTGTTGTACCACTTGCTATAAGTATATACCTCAGACTGCAATTACTAAAACCTTGCTAAAACACACTTTATAGCTCTTACATGGGTGCTGGCTAGTATAAAGACAGATGTCACATAAATTTAGTGATTTCAAAGTTATCAAAGTGGCCTGAAGTTATATTCTCTGATATCTCTCTTTATAATATGTGGTGTAAACCATTTTCAGCGTAAAAATCCTTATTATTTTTGCCTCGTCTTTTCGAAGAAAATGGGGTACATCGACTGTTTCTTTACATGGGGGAAAGCGGCAATAGTTTATTTCATTAAAAGAAAACTGATCATACATTTGTACCATCAAATAATCTGAACAAATTGACTCATTCTTCTATATTCTCACATAAACACAGTGTCCGACTCATGATCAAAATCGTCCGACTCCATATAGAGTACTGTTTTGCCTTATAACATGCTGTTTCTATACACATAACATATGTAAACAAGTGGGATACTCCCTCGAGATAATGCCATATTGATTTAGACCAAAACCAGAATGAATTATCGTTTGTTGTCATTTATCTGTCATTCTTTACAAAGGGTGTCCGACTCGCGATCACTTTACCCTAATAATGAACATTACATTTAGATTTTGTGTTAAGGTCACTGTTTCTCTGGAACTAAATGAACTAGATCAGCCAAACTTGGATGATAGTTATATATAAGGTAGATACAGAGCAGCTACATAAATGACCTTGACCTAATTTTACATTAACTTAATAGCTGCATGAAAAAGATCAACCAAACTTGGATTATAGCTGGGTTATGGTAGAAACTCGAGATCTCAGTTTCACAAAATGACCCTATAGGTTAAAATATGTATGTTAAAATATTAACATTTTTTTCTCTCTTGAACTTCATGCACTAAGTCAGCCAAACTTGAATCATAGTTGTCAGTTTTTAGCTCAACTGATCAGAGATCAGCGGAGCTTATGCCGTGGTGCGGTGTCCGTCGTCCGTCCGTCTGTCCGTCTGTCCGTCTGTCTGTCCGTAAACTTTTATTTGTAGCGACTTCACAGCTGAAACTACTGGATGGATATTCATGAAACTTTACAGAAATGTTGCCCATAAAGTCTAGTTGATCCTAGCAAAAATTCATGTTGATGTGAAATCCAAGATGGCCGCCAAAGCTAAAAATAGAGTTTTAAAATACAAGTTTGTAGCGACTTCTTCTTGAAAACTATAAGTGATATTGATATGGGACTTTTTCTAAAATGATCAGCATGACATGATGTTGATCCTAGTCAAAAATCGTTTTGATTCAACTTTAAACATGGCTGCCAGCGGCCATCTTTGTTTACATAGAGTTATATAGTAAAAACTTGTAGCGACTACTTCTCTGAAACTACTTGGCGGATTGTCATGAAACTTTACAGGAATGTTGCTCTTGATGTCTAATTGATCCTAGAAAAATTTCAGGTCGGCCGGAAATTCAAGATGGCCGTCACAGCTAAAAATAGATTTTTAAAAAATAAGTTTGTAGCGACTACTTCTTGAAAACTATAAGTGATATTGATATGGGACTTTTTCTAAAATGATCAGCATTACATGATGTTGATCCTAGTCAAAAATCGTTTTGATTCAACGTTAAACATGGCTGCCAGCGGCCATCTTTGTTTACATAGAGTTATATAGTAAAAACTTGTAGCGATTACTCCTCTGAAACTACTTGGCGGATTGTCATGAAACTTTACAGGAATGTTGCTCTTGATGTCTAATTGATCCTATCAAAATTTCAGGTCGGCCGGAAATTCAAGATGGCCGTCACAGCTAAAAATAGATTTTTAAAAAATAAGTTTGTAGCGACTACTTCTTGAAAACTATAAGTGATATTGATATGGGACTTTTTCTAAAATGATCAGCATGACATGATGTAGATCCTTGTGGAAAATTATTTTGATTCGACGTTAAACATGGCTGCCAGTGGCCATCTTTGGTTACATAGAGTTATATAGTAAAAACTTGTAGCGACTACTCCTCTGAAACTACTTGACGGATGTTCATGAAACTTCACAGGAATGTTGCTCTTGATGTCTAGTTGATCCTAGAAAAATTTCAGGTCGGCCGGAAATTCAAGATGGCCGCCACAGCTAAAAATAGATTTAAAATAAATAAATTTGTAGCGACTACTTCTTCAAAACAATAAGAGATATTGATATGGGACTTTTTCTAAAATGATCAGTATGACATGATGTTGGTCCTTGTCGAAAATCGTTTTGATTTGACCTTAAACATGGCTGCTTTGTTTACATAGAGTTATATAATGAAAACTTGTAGCGACTACTTCTTTGAAACTACCTGACGGATTTTCATGAAACTTTACAGGAATGTTGCTCTTAATGTCTTATTGATCTTAGCAAAATTTCAGGTCGGCCTGAAATTCAAGATGGCCGCCACGGTTAAAAATAGATTTTCAAAAAACAAGTCTGTAGCGACTACTTCCTGAAATCAAAATCAATCAGTAGAGCTTCAAGGTCATTGACCTCTTGTTATTTGTGTGAGGTAATACAAATTATTCTAAACAAAAATTCTTATTATGTTCATGTCAAAGCAGTTCAAGTGAGACAGTTTTTCTTGTCTTTACTGGTGTACTCCAGGACTCCACCCACAGGATCTGCTTCTTGCTATTGCTTCTGTTTATCATCGCGAGAGTGGGAGTTACAGTATGGCGACACAGAAGCATGGGACTGCTTGTTTTGTGTACTCAGTGTTATGTTTATTGAAAGGTGTTTGCTTGTTGCATGAACACTGTTACTTAGCTTTAGTATGGTTATGCTTTCTAACCCTTAACCCGCTACATATATAGAATGGATTGTTCTTTCTTGGTGTTTTGGGGGAAATGACATTGTAAACTCTGATCAGCCTGCGAGTTATGTGTCCATGACATTGACATAAAGCTTTAAAATACTGCTTAAATAACTTAGAAAACTAGATGTTAAAAAAATGTTTTTTCTATCAACAGTATTAAAGTATAAGTGATACAACTTTCAAATTTGGTCAGTGGGTGTATAAGGACATACATACACATACACACATACACATTACGCCTCACTCACATACACACATACTATGCATATATTCACCCATATGTGTCCGCGACCTTGATATTTGGCTTTAAAATGACTGGGGGAAAAAGGAATTTAATTTCATTGGAGTTTAATGTCACACCAACAGCCAAAGTCATATAGCAATTTTCCAGCTTCCACTTCCACTGGTTGGAAGAAGACCCCAGGTGTCCCTCCGAGCAATTTTCGTGCACGGGCGTAGAACCACCAATGTTCTGCAAGTCAGCTGACTCAGATAAAGATTCCTGGTCCTATGAGCGCAGAAAAAAGGAAAACAAAATGTTAAACATTTGCTAAACATGTTTCCATCAACAGTATCTTTCAAATTAGAACCACGTGGAATTGCTGTTTTACAGCATGAAAAGAAAAGTTTCACCCGGCGAGATAATCATTTCACTGGTCTGGACCTATACTGACACCAGATGCAAGCATACATGGCTTTTGTTTACAAAGCAAGTGCTCAGCTATGTATTCACGGGCAATTTCTGTTACAGCATTTTTAAATATACATATTTAATCCACATGTTTTTTCAGATTCACGCTCTACATCCAGCACGGCAATCACCATGAGCCCAAGCTAATTGCTATGTGTTTTGATGCAAGGTTTAACTATGGCAATGATCGTAGTGTCATAATCCGCAATAGTAAACAGCAAGACAACTGGGGTGCGGAAGAGAGACAAATATCATACTTTCCCTTCATGCCCAATGCCAACTTTGACATGATTATCATGGTAGAGCCACACTGCTTCAAGGTATAAGCGATGTCCTGCATACAGCCAAACCTTTAAAATCCCGCGTACCCATATGTCACCCATGTCTACTGTCAACTTTTATATTCCCACATATAAGTCACACATATCTACAGCCAACCTTTACAGTCCAACATATATGTCACCCATATCTACTGCTAAACCTTTACAGTCCTACATATAAGTCACCCATATCTACTGCCAACCTTTACAGCCCAACATATAAGTCACCCAGATCTACTGCCAATCTTTACAGTCCGAAATATGTCACCCATATCTACTGCCAAACCTCTACAGTCCCACATATGTCACCCATATCTACTGCCAACCTTTACAGTCTTACATATAAGTCACCCATATCTACAGCCGACCTTTACAGTCCTACATATGTCCCCATATATACTGCCAAACCTCTACAGACCTACATATAAGTCACCGATATATACTGCCAAACTTCTACAGTCCTACATATAAGTCACCCATATCTACTGCCAAACCTCTACATATAAGTCACCCATGTCTACTGCCGACCTTTACAGTCCCACATATAAGTCCCCATATCTACTGCCAGCCTTTACAGTTCCACATATGTCACCCATATATACTGCCAAATCTCTACAGTCCTACATGTAAGTCATCCATATCTACAGCCAACCTTTAATGTCCCACATATAAGTCACCCACATCTACAGCCAAACCTCTACAGTCCCACATATAAGTCATTTGTATCTACTGCCAAACCTCTACAGTCCTACATATAAGTCACCCATATCTACAGCCAAACCTTTACAGTCCCACATATAAGTCGCCCACATCTACAGCCAAACCTCTACAGTCCCACATATAAGTCATTTGTATCTACTGCCAAACCTCTACAGTCCTACATATAAGTCACCCATATCTACAGCCAAACCTTTACAGTCCCACATATAAGTCGCCCATAACTACAGCAAACCTTTACAGTCCCACATATGTCATCCATATCTACAGCCAACCTTTAATGTCCCACATATAAGTCGCCCATATATACAGCCAACCGTTACAGTCCTACATATAAGTCACCCATATCTACAGCCAAACCTTTACAGTCCTACATATAAGTCACCCATATCTACAGCCAAACCTCTACAGTCCCACATATAAGTCACCCACATCTACAGCCAAACCTCTACAGTCCCACATATAAGTCACCCACATCTACAGCCAAACCTCTACAGTCCTACATATAAGTCACCCATATCTACAGCCAAATCTTTACAGTCCCACATATAAGTCACCCATATCTACTGCCAAACCGCTCCACCCTGTTCCAGTTTATTTCCAGATATTGGCCATATACATGTACATGTTATGATGTATTACGCATATTGCATTGACAAGTTGATTACCCTGCAACCTGAGGGCTGGTAAATCAAGTAATTAGTGATGCAAAGCAGTATGTTGTATATCCTAGTAAGATGGGGTAGTACCACCCACTACACCTTGTTGACCCTTTCCATGATTTACAGTAAACCTATGATAAAAGGTACAGGTCAAAAGTGAGAATATTCATGTACATTCTAATACTTTTGAACCACTCGAGTGATTTTAAAAATAGTTGATAAGTGTCAACATAATGATGAGTCGCAAACAACTTTCACTGTCAACAATGTTAATATCAAACACTCGCAGAGAGATTAATGTCAATAACACCATGTCTCAAGTTCCCATCATCAAGGTGAAGGTCGCATTGGTTGGATCCATCCCAAATTTCATGTCGACTCTGTTTCTTTTGAAGCAGTGGAGAGATTTGAGGATAGTTAACAGAGAGATTAATGTCAACAAGATGATGGGTTGCCAACAGGTCACCATCATGAAGGTCAAGGTCATCTGACTGTTCATGAAGGCAAAAGGTCATGATACTGTTCAGGGAGCATCGATCGTTGTATATGAGTTATATGTTTTGCTAGGTGAAGCAGAGATCAAAGGAATGGTTGAGTACATCTCTGGATGAAGTAATTTAATGTTTAATACCTTAATGTGTAGTTGCTTAGATGAAGGCAAAACACCACTCAGAACTATGTCTTCTTTTGGATATCAATACATCTGTAAAGGTTTCTTTACACCATGTAATTTTAGTTGCTTTGTATGATACTGTATGTATCAGGGCTCGAATTTAGCACTCGCAAATCGCATTTTGAGAGTTTTGGATTTAAAAATGCGAGTTAAAATTGCAACAGCTGGCACAATTTTGCGAGCTGCTTTCAAGTTAAAAATATCGCTTAAATGTATACTATAACTTCACGGGTTTCCAAGGATAAAATAATAACTTACAGGTGAAACAAATGCTACTCTTAGTGTTTTAGAAGTTGTTTGACAACATCAACACATCAATAAGCTTGTATTTTTAGCACGCACAATACATACTGTGTTGCATTTTATTGATCTCATGCACCGTTGTTTTACGTACAAAATAATACTAATCATTGGTACTGCCCAGCAAATTTTTGTCAGCTGCTAACATGGCTGGAAAAAAAAAGAGTTTTATTTTGAAGAAAAAAACCCAGCTCTGCCAAAACAACGCACTTGATTTCATAGTAATGGCCAGTAGATTTCCAATCTTTTATACTGGCCAAAGTTAGCTAGTGCATAACAGAGTTAATTTCTACCTCTGCGATCATCGGCAAAATGTAAAAATGCGCTTCAATTAATGTTACCTAATTATAGAAATAAACAGGATCATTCAGGAGACAGTTAGGAAATTCAATTATGAAAATGAGCATATACGCAAATAAATAGAGATTATTTAACTGCTGGGATCGATTATAGGGAAAACCTTCACGAGTGGTAGACGTGTGGTTCTTTTCACGAACGAGCGAACGTCTACCATCAAGTGAAGGATTACCCAATAATCGATCCCAGCAGTTAAATAATCTATTTATTACATTTTAAATTACGTTTTTGCAAACAAATATTCGCTTTATTGAACGTTATCGGTGAATGAAGTCGACGTCAGCAACACTTTGTTGACGTCACGACTTAACGTCGCAACGTTAGTTATTATTGTGTTCTAAGTTAGCAACGTTAGTTATTATTGTGTTCTGAGTTAGTTATTAATATTTACCGATTATGAATATTCTTGC
Organism: Cyrtodaria siliqua; assembly: GCA_037043455.1. Taxonomy (NCBI): domain Eukaryota; kingdom Metazoa; phylum Mollusca; class Bivalvia; order Adapedonta; family Hiatellidae; genus Cyrtodaria; species Cyrtodaria siliqua. The sequence goes on from JAWPHD010010708.1 coordinate 27,662, forward strand.
ACTGAGAAATCCCGATCTTTCACGCATAGAAATGTAATAAAAACATTTATATCAATTATAATTATTTTTGCTGATTAAAATGAAATAACAATGGTTTAAGAACCAACCAGACAGGTATAATACATACATAATCAGAAGCCTGAAACTCCGATTAACCTTCACATGTTATACTTTATACTGACTAGCAGATTATAACGGTCCGATGATTGATTGGTTACATAAAACCGACCGTTATTGACGATCGATTGTAAATTTCAACCGATTGCCCATCACTAGGCGACACTCAGTCCTAATTTTTTTGTACCACTGATTAAAAGTCAGTGGGCTTTGAAATCAGGATGTCTCACATGCTAGTCGGATCCTGTACAGATGTCGCATTAAAAGCTGGCCCTGATGTATCTGCTTATTGCTTTTATATGTGTGCTTGTATTTAGCTATTATTCAGTGTGCATTCATTGTTATGTGGCTTCTTTTACTAACTATGCTAGTTTGTGTTTATTTTGTTTTCAACTTCTTTATGTAGTATATGTATTAAAAAATATATGTTTTAAAGGTACACACGGCAATCTTGATTTTTAAAAATGCACGGCGCCCCGTTAGTTTTTCTCGTAACTTGCATTCGTTCCATCATTAATATTAATTGTTAGAATAGTTCAAAGCAAATTGTTTTTACATATTATTGACTTTTGATAATATTGCACCAATAATATATTTTAAAAAAAAATGTGTAGAGTAATGAAGGAAATAAAATTCTCAGTTTTTTATTTAATTATATGCAATCAGTTTTAAAGTCAAAATGATACAGGATTAATAAATCGCTGTACTAATTGTAATACCTGATACAAAACTCAAGATTGCCATGTGCCCCTTTAAATTAAAACAACTCTGTTTGAAACTTGCATTTTATTTTCAGTAGCCTATTGTTCAAAGATCCATATTTTTTACATTTTAATGTTTCTATTTATGTTTCCCGGTACACACTAAAAATATGTAAAGATAATGTAAAAAGAGACCTATAATTTGTTTACAAACATTATAATAAATACTTAAGGAAAAAAGAAACACACCTTTATATGGGTATGTGTATATGGTGTTTTGTTGAAAATTAATACTGTTTACTGAATTAATGTCATTGTTTTTTTGTTAAATACACATAAAGATATTTGATTTTAAAGTGATTATTGATTATTTGATTATAAGTGCGTTTTCTTTTTTTCCCCTTTATTATATGTTGTTGCCTAACATTCAGTGATGAGTTTAAAATTGAGTTTGATTATTTGAACTCTGTTGTGTTTTCATATCCATGCCTAATATGTGTTCCAATATAATAAACATAATATCTACATTGCATACAAGTAATATTTGGATATATGAGAGAAATATATATAACCACTGTCAACACATGTTCCTTAAGGGTTCTACAGAATAATTTTTTGGCAAGTTGCACAAGTGAAAACATCTTTAAGGCCAAAATGATGTTTCCAGTTGCCCTGTCCTTAAAACCTAGCTAAGAGCATCATAGCTCTATGGTGACAAGTAAACGATGTCTTTAATTTTGTTCACAATTTCTTTTGGTAATTATTCTACACCTACTGTTTGTCAGTAATTTATCTGTTGATAAACTCTTTTAGCCTTTGCATCCATTGTAAACCCAGATCAGTCTGCGAGTAACTGTTCAGGGTTTACAATGTCCAGCTGCTGATCAGTCATTTTCCCCAAAACACTCCTTTGTCACATAATAAATGGAATGGTCTTAATTAAAAGAAAGTCCATTTTATATAGGTAGCGGGTTAAGGGTTAAAGTAAACAAGTTAAAATGGCCAATAGATGATAAACCGAACTGTTGTTCTATCAGTTCTACCTTCCACACCCATCCCCAAATAACATTATGATGAGGTATGAATGTGAAACTGTTGTAACTAGATATAAATAAGGAACAAGATTTAATAGTTCTGCATTGAGCCCTTGAGATTACCCTTAACCCCCTACGTATATATAATGGACTGTTCTTTCTTTGAATTTAGACCATTCCATTTAATATGTGACAAAGGGGTGTTTTGGGGAAATGAGCAGCCAGACATTGTAAATGTAACCCTGATCAGCCTGCGAATTACTCCCAGTCTGATTTGGGTTTACAATGGACGCAAAGGCTATTATAGTCGTGCTTAGCGGGTTAAGGGTTAAACAGACAAAAAAACAGTCTGCGATTGAGGCAATCTGAATAACATTAAACATTTCCATTCAAGGTTGCCGTGAATAATCAGCACCTACTGGAGTTCAGCCACCGAATCAAGCAGTTGAACCGCGTGGACACTCTGCGCATTGACGGAGACCTCCGTCTCACACAGGTCAGATTCCAGTGAGCCGTACAGCACGGGAATAAACCTACATCCACCATGTGTCATAAAACAAGGAGTTGTGTATAATTAAATGGATCCAGAGATAACATTTATGCAACTTTAATTTTAAGCTATCTAATGTAACATGTGCAAATAATAAGAGCAGGAAGCGTGTCATGTTTAAGTGTCACTTCAATAAAATAGTGATCATGTAATGTGTAGGATGGTTACAAAATAGGGGACCAGGAAGCATTACAATGATTATGAAACTTGTTAAGTAATTCGAAGCCAGCTAACATTTTTTCTATTTCACAAACAGACTCAATTGTGTGAATGTGTAACCAGAATTTACAAATCTGCAAATATCTTTTGAAATGTTATCTTTTGAAACAAGATTAAGTTAATGTGTAGCAGTATGTGCAAATGGGGTTCAAGAAATGCTTAATAGGGCTAAATCTCAATGAGGTCATTATTGTATAGACCGCTCCATAGGATAACAGACATACTATATATCATCGGCCTCGTTCAAAAAGGATGTAAGTGCAAAAAGGTAACTTTTCAGGAGAAGCATTTGCAGCCGACGCACTTTGTAGTACGAGGTGATTTTTTACCAATCAAGTTACGGCCTTTCAACATGTGACCATTTTGGGGGAACGGATTGGCTAAAAGATACGAGGTTTTGACACAAGACGCGGGTCATTATAAGCCCTCTAATACGCCGTAAATACGATTTTTGATGAAAGTATAGTTACGTCCTTTTCGAACGAGGCCGACGATATATACCTATACTTCTGAGTATATAAACTGTTTGTCCAAAATCATTGAACATTTCAAATTGTTTTTAGAAAACAATAGTCATTGAGATTTAGCCCCGTTTTGATTTTACTAAAAATAGCTGTCTGCAAAGTACTTGGAAGAATGTATTTAGGGAGATAGAGTTCTAATATGTCTCTGAATTAGTTTTCTTTTAGTTTTTCACCACTACTAATTTAAAAACAAGACGATGCATTTATTTTTTTCATATCATGAGAGAATATTGTCTACCTGCAGTACATGAGTTACAAGTGTTTGTCATGTTAATTGGTTTATGTCGGGGTACAGAGTTAATATAAAGACTTCTTATTGTGACCCTATTAACTGGTATTCATTACAATCTTCCAAATCACTACTAGTACCTTTAAACTATGTTCAGAAAGTTTAATCACTACTAGTACCTTTAAACTATGTTCAGAAAGTTTAAGAAATTTGCAATTGCTGGTTTCCAGTTTCTCATCAAAGTTGTGCATTTGAAGAAGAAATTGAGTTTATTTTTTCATTGCTTTATTCATACTGTGCCATATGTTGCCTTTGAAAACCGTGGAGCAGGTGATGCTTATTGGCGAAATACCCACTTCATTGGCTTTTTGTTTTGTTTTGCATATGTTTTACATGTATATTTTATTTCAAATGTTTTAATAGTCCGTTTTTAACTTTCAACTGGTAAGTTGATTGCCCTGACCTTGACCCTAACCCTAAAGTGTTACATGGAGTGTTCGTCCATCTGTCACAAATTGTTCAACTGCAACCAGAGTTTTCTTGACAGGTTAATGTGAAACTTAACAAGTTGTTTCTTAATCAAGTGAAATGGTCCGATGGTGCATTTAATATTATATATTCACCTCCCAAAAAAGTACCCCTTTTTTTTGCTGGTATTGCCATTGGCCAGTTTTTGAGGGCGTAGGACAGCTTGAACAGCGCTTTAATTAAAAAGTGTTTGATGTTTTTAAGCACACTTCACCGAGTACTAAATATTCCTTTAAACAGTTTCAAATTTTTCCAAGCAATACTCTTTTATGGAAGCTATCGAAACCTTAAAGGGAGGTAATTTGATGATTTTTGATAGTCAAAAGCTGCTACCTACACAATCGGTGTTGTGTTTTTCTGTGATTTTTTTTCGAAAGCAACGTACCTATAGAGAATATTGTTTTAGACAAATTGAGGTAATGTTCGTAGATTTTCTGTGTTTTTATCAAAAATGCATGGTTTAAGAAAAAAGGAGATAACTCCCTTGTGTACTGAACTTTTCAAAAAAATATTTTGTTTGGACTATTGGTGGTGGTCGATCTACATCATTTATTATTTCCTGTTTTGCTGTCTATATAATAAGGGATAGAAAAAGGGGTACTTCTTATTTTTGCTCCGTATATATATTAAATCATTTTAGAATTATTTTATTATTAGAATGCTGGGTTTCTGGGTTTCAAGAACCTCATTACTCAATGTCCACGTCATTGTGTTCTGAGAATGTAACCAGCTTTAAATTAACCAGTTTCATTGGTCCAATTTTTATCACTAAACCAATCAGAATGCTTACATCCATATTTTCATTTGGTTGTTTCTATCATGACATCACGTCATGCTATTATGATGCAACTCGATGTGTTCGCAGAACTGAATGAGCCTTTAATTGCTGAGAAACAGTCAATGTTTATATCACTCATTGACTCATGAATTTCTTGAAACCAAGAATCACAAAATTTTAGAAATAAAATAATTCTAAAACGATTTAATAGACTGTTTAGTATGTACCTTTCTTGACTGGTTGGTGAGAACCTTTACAAGTTTACAAGTATGTTTCACTAACTTGTGTCCCAACCAAACATCTATGCCTCCTTTAGAAAGGTTTTCTGTCCCGCTATCAAAAGTGTAAAGCGAGGGCATCATTGTCGGTGGACACATTTTGTAGTTCACCCAAGTTTTTAAGTTAGAATAACAATTAGACATTTGTTTAGATTTAGATTTGTAACATTTATCATATATGTGTGTTTAAGCCCCAATATGTTTGTTTTTAACCTTAATGGAGATGATGCAGACTTTACGTCAAATTTGCATTAAACCACCCTGATGTCTCAAGATGTTAATTGAAACATCTCATTTTAAACTTACTATAGGTAAAACGATTTGTGACCTTTTTAGCCACGGATGATGTACATGTAAACCATTTGGCCCTGCAAAATTACCAGTTTTATGCATAAGTGCATTATTCATGGGACACAAAGTAATCGTTTATAAGAGTTTTCACAATATATAATGGCATTATTTATTTGGCATATTTTGAAAAGTTTTATTCAAATTTATTGTTCGAATTGCATAATTGCCTACATTATAAGACTACCGAAAACTTGGGTCATTTTATGATTTAATAAGCATATTCTGGCTTTAACCATTATAACATGTTTTTATGCTTACTTTAAAACACGTTTTCATATGCTTGCTTTACTATCAGCATTTTCAGGATTCATTGTAAAGGACAATCATTTGCAATTTGGTTGAATGACTGAATGACTTCATTAAAACATCAGTTACGAGTTACATTTAGTATTTACTGGTATACATTTATGATGGATGTTAAAGATTTTCAAGTTTCTTGTACAAATAGTTAATATTAAATATCAGCATTTACAGAGTATTGGAATTTTGTTTAATTCCCTTAAATATAAATAGCATCTTTTCTCTGTTGACACCCCTCATAACTTTTTGTGATCCCTGAACTTTTCGGCGGAGCGTTATTCTAGTCGCTGCTTTGTCCATTCCATTCTTGTCTGGAGCATAACTTCAAAACTACTTTTAGGACTGCAGTGAAACACAATGATAGAGGGCCACACAATGAGAGGAAGTTCGGAGTTCAAGAACTGTAACTCGTGTCATCATTCAAGTTAAGAGTTATTGCCCTTTGTAATTTTATACTTAGAATTCTTGTCCGGAGCATAACATCAAAACGACTAATGGGACTGGAAAAAAACTTCACACAGTGCTAGAGGGCAATTAGAGGAAGTGCATAGTTTAAGAACCATAACTCTGTCTTCGTTAAAATTAGAGTTACTGCCCTTTGTAATATTATACTTATTCTTGTGCTGACCATTCAACCAGTCTCCAATTCGGGGAGCATCCATCAGTTCTACCGATATTCTTGTTTTTTAATCTACCTGATGAAAATCACTGGTTTTGGTCCAAATGCACATAAATTATCACATAAAGTCTAAACTTTATTTACCAAACAGTTTATACAAATCACTCTCAAGGCATGGATGACAGCTTTAATAGTGTGGTCTTGATTTGGGAGGAGACCAGAGAACCTGGCTAACAGTATAAACTTGATTTTCAGGGTGAGAAGGTTCTTAGGCCCATTTTCCATATTTTATCTTGATGTACATGGAGGATGAGCCTGGCATGTTCATGCCTACGAATATGCCTGTTAGGCGCCATATAACCTTTCATGTGTTGGTGTGCCTTAAAACCCAATTCAATTCAATTGTTTAACATCAGTTAAGTACCAAACAGTTTATACAAATCTCTCTCAATGGCACAGATGATAGTGTTAGCGTTGTCTTGATTCGGCAGTAAACCAGAAAACTCGGATAAAACCAACCTGTATGAGTGAGCAATCATCGTGCCCTTTCACATTGCTGCATTAGGTATTCAAACCCGCTTTCATTGGTAAGAAGCAAGTATGCTACCGTGTGTACTACCTTAAAAACAACTTTGCTTTAAAGTCCATATCCCGCCATCAACAGGCAAATTTTACAACAGATGTACACCATTTCTAAACCTACTGACAATTAGGTATATATATAACTTACATATTTTGAGAATCCAAACCGTATGGACACAATATATTTGGTTTTAACCAGCCAAGCCAAACCCTAAAACTGGAGTGTCAAATTATAGAATAAACCAACTCATTCATTTTACGCATAGTCAATCACAGGTATTTAAAAACCTGTGAATAAACCTATACTTACCTTTTTATCAGCACATACCGGTATACATTATTATATGACCTCAGGGAGTAAGTATACAGGGTGGAGACACTACTGCATGAAACGACTACTTTCGGTTGTTGCGCACGACGTATGTGAAAAACAGCAAGTTCTTATAAATTATTACACTTACAAACTCAAACAAGAAATAAACGCCCGGTGGCATTAAGGCTGGATTTTCCAAAATGTGAAAGATAAGTGCCTGTGTGTTTGGTGAAACTATTTCATAGAGCTTTTCTAAATAGATTTTTTTGGGAGTGGGAGGATGCTTTAATGTTATAGTACATATTTTGTAGAAAGTAGGTCACAGTGACCTAGTTTTCAGGTAAAGGGTAAAGGCAGTGCTTGATGAGAGGAAGGTGATGTTAAAGTTTGATGAAGATCGGACATGGTAATGATGAGATATAAAAAGTTTATTCCACCCTCCCCGCAGAAACTTAAACAAAAAGGTTAACGTAATGCATATCACATATTTCCACCTGCTATCTTCACCACGTGCACGTCGCTGAGTGGGCACTGTCAGCTATCATGTAGGGTGACCTACTGGGTCGATCCTTGCCAGCATATCCCACAGATCACAGACAGATGGGATTGCGGACCTGGTCTTACTTGTAGTATAGCCACGGGCGTATATGATGCAAATCAAATCAAATCAAATCTTTTATTGGTCTAAAATCCAACAGTAGGAATATTACCAAAACAAACAGACATACACAGTGAAATACAAAGCATTTACAAAACAAGAAGCAAAAACATTAGTCATATATCCCTCTCCATATATGCTTATTTATATTTATAATAACAGTCAATTGTTATCTTATATAAATCCACTCCTGAGGGAGATCATATCTAAATACTACCATATATACTCGGTAAAAAAAGTTTTGGACCAGGGTATATTGAATTGATTGAATTGGATTTTATAGTCTCACCAACAGCTAAGGTCATATGGCGACTTTCCAGCTTTCATTGGTGGAGGAAGACCCCAGGTGCCCCTCCAGGCAATTTTCGTGCACGGGTGGGCACCTGGGTAAAACCACCGACGGGACCAGGGTATATAAAGTCATATAAAAACAAGAGGCCCAAGAGGGCCTGTGGACGCTCTACTGGCTAATATGGCTCTTATGACATCAATGAAGCAAGTGACTATCATCTTAAAGAGGCAAAGTATAGCCATAACTCCGCCATTACTGGTCCGATCTGGCTGGTTTTCCAAGTTAATAAAAAAAAATAAAAAAAAAATAAAAAAAAAAATAATAATAATAATTAAAAAACAAAAAAAAATAAAAAAAATAATAATAAATCAAAAAAAAAATAAAAAAATTAAAAATAAAAAAAAAAAAAATAAATAAAAATAAAAAAATAAATAAAAAAATAAATAAAAAAAAAATATATAAAAAAATTAATTAAAAAATAAAGAAATTAAAAAATTTAAAACAAGCATTTCTGTACAACTGTGACCCCCGCGGGGCAGGGCCAGATGTGACCCCAGGGTCACCATTTGAACAAAATTGGTAAAGGACCATAGCAACAGCAAAATATTAAACCTCTGGATCTTGCAGTTTCCGAGAAGAAGATTTTTTAAGTTTTTTTCCTATACATGTCTATGTAAAACATGTGACCCTTGGGGCGGAGCCAAATGTGACCCCAGGGTCACCATTTGAACAAAGTTGGTAAAGGACCATAAGCTTATAATAAATGTAAAATATCAAACCTCTGGCTCTTGTAGTTTCCGAAAAGATTTTTTAAAAGTCTATGTAAAACTGTGACCCTCGGAGCGGGGACAAATTTGACCCCAGGGTCACCATTTGAACAATCTAAGTAGAGGACCATAAGCTGATGCTACATGTAATACATGAGAGCTCTGTGCCATGTGGTTCCAGAGAAGAAGATTTTTTCAGTTTTTCCCTATACAAGCCTATGTAAAACTGTGACCCCCCGGGGTGGGGCCAAACTGTGACCCCTGGGTCACCATTTGAACAAACTTGGTAGAGGACCACAAGCTTATAGCAAATGCAAAATATTAAACCTCTGGCTCTTGCAGTTTCAGAGAAGAAGATTTTTTAAGTTTTTCCCTATACATGTCTATTTAAAACATGTGACCTTTGGGGCGGGGCCAAATGTGACCCGAGGGTCACCATTTGAACAAACTTGGTTAATGACCATAAGCTTATAGTAAATGCAAAATATCAAACCTCTGGCTGTTGTAGTTTCCGAGAAGATTTTTAAAAAAAAAATCCTATATAAGTCTATGTAAAACTGTGACCCCCGGGGCGGGGACAAATTTGACCCCAGGGTCACCATTTGAACAAACTTAGTAGAGGACCATAAGCTGATGCTACATGTAATACATGACAGCTCTGTGCCTTGTGGTTTCAGAGAAGAAGATTTTTTAAAGTTTTTCCTATATGTCTATATGAAAAACATGCAAAACCTCAATATACAAACTTTGGTCCCCCGGGGCACGACCATTTTTGACCCCGGGGACTTTATTTGAACAATCTTGATAGTCTAGGCCTTGGCGATCATTTTAAAAGAAAAACTGTTGAAATCTGTCCAGCAGTTCTGGAGAAGATTTTTTAAGGTTTCGACCATATATGGTAATGGCAGCCATCTTGGATGTAGCGCTGACCTAATTTTAACAAATCTAAAAAGCATTCATCTAAGGATCATCCATGTGAAGTTTGGTCAAAATTAACCAAGCGGTTTCTGAGGAGAAGTCGTTTGAAGAAAAGTTAACGGACGACAGACGACAGACAGACAGACGACAGACGACAGACAACACACCATCCCATAAGCTCTGCTGGCCCTTGGCCAGTAGAGCTAATAAAACTAGTGGACAGAATTTAAGTATCTTTCTTTAGTAACCAAGGTCTACCCTACCCAGTTAATTTGGTACCAGAAACATTAAATTCCAAACAAGATTTGATTTTAAAAAAATATCGCAAACACACAAAGGGTCTGTACAAAATGTTGCAAAGTCCATAAAAAGTAACAGTTACGGACACATTCGAGTAACCAATAAAAAGATTATTATTCTTTCGCAAACTTTCATTGTAAACGATAATTATTGTTGATTGTGAATTATCAACTGAGATAATAAGGGTTATGGTCGAATGTCAAGGTTCAGCGATCATTGTACGGGTTCTTACACTGCCATGGTCCAAATCTTTTTTTACAGAGTATGTATAGTATTACTTCACCAAGTAAATTTTATATCCCTAATACTGTCTTTCTAAAATTGAAAAACTCTGAGATAAATGATATACATATATTGTTGATATCATGATCATTACTACCGAGAATAAGGTAAAATTTACTCTCATCGTCCAACGTTGAAAAATTGGGAATAATAGCAGTTAGTTCTGCAAATAAATTAGCCATTACAATATGTAACTGGGAACATTTTATCATAAAATGGTTATCATCCTCAATCCCATTTTCACACATCTTACAAATTCTGTTATTAATATCTATGTAAGTATACCTTCCTTCTTATATAAAAAGCTTTTGACAGCTTATTCTGAGTTTAACAAGATTAGCAACTTCAATTTTTAACTTATCATTGGTTAGAAGATATTTTTCCATACAGTAAGAACTCTTCAAAGTCCTATAGGTACGTAACTTATTGATGAGAGGAAGGTGATGTTGAAGTTTGATGAAGATCAGACATGGTAATGCTGAGATATAACAAAAAGTTTATTCTCCCCCCTCCTCCACCGAAACAAAAAGGTTAACGTAATGTTTTGGAAAAAGTAGGTCACAGTTACCTGGTTTTCAGGGTTAGGTCAGTGCTTGATGAGAGGAAGTTGATGAAGATCGGACATGGTAATGCTGAGATATCTAGAAAACACAAAATGTGGATGCCCGCTGATGCCCACTGGCTGGTTTACGCCAATCTATAAGCGGATTTTTTTCTCTCAAAAAAAAACAACCCATGGCTAAAAAGGTGAGAAATGTAAACCTAAGTATTATTTATGCACATTGTGCTCCGATACAGAGCGAGTATTTGTTTGCATGTATAGGAGCACATTTTACCAGACGGTTACGTGAAACAAAAATGAGATAAATAAAAAATGGTGACGGTGTATAGCTATTGCAAACGAGATACGAGAATACGGTATATATAAGGCATTAATAATAACAAAAAGTGAATAATAGACATATACTCAACAAAAAAAAGAAACTTCCGCAACTTTACCCATACATGTAGACACAATGAAAATATATTTTGTTTGGGATATATGTTAATACCTTTGTTAAAAGGCCAGCACTGTCATGAAAACATTTTTCCATGAATCAAACTTGAACGCAGTTATTTCCTTTGTTTTGGTTTAAACAGAATTTCCGGGTCTTGTGGTTTAAACTTTGATTTAACACAGTTTTGTTAATTGTAATAAACAAAAGATAACCCCAGCACCAAAAAGACGGAGAAAGTAAGCTGACCTGTTCACTCACGCCATACAGCTTTCAAGAATGAATATTTTCAGATTACCTCCCTTTATAATACAAAAATAGTGACTTCGCAATTTGAATAAAACATGTTTTAGCAGCAACACACTCTGGTTTTTGATGATTATTAATATTGATCAGAATGATTGAGTGATTTATAAGTATAAACTGATGAATTTGTATCTAGATTGGTGTACAAAGTGTACAAAGTGTAACAAAGTCAACCCTATGCAAATCACAGCTTAAAATGCGGAAGTTTTTGTTCAGTATACTTATCTTTGTGAAGAAGGTAATTTCACGGTGATGATTACGACAAAGTTTGAGATATCGGCTGAAATTTTAAATTGTTCAATTAAAAATGGTGTATAGCTATTGCAAACGAGATACGACGTACGGGTTATATTAGGCATTAATAATAACAAAAAGTGAATAGTAGACATATTTATCTTTGTCAAGAAGGTAATTTCGTGATGTTGATTATAACAGAAAGCCGAAAAAAAACCTGTCTATTCTGAGATGTTGGCTGAAATTTTTACTTTTCAAATGTAACGCGCTTACGATCGATTTACCTGTTTCGATAAAATACTAAATGGTGGAGTTCTAGCGCGTTTATGAACCCGTGTCTCCTCCCTGTATACTTACTCCCTGATGACCTGAACAGCTGGATAGAGCTCTGGCTATAAATACAGTCAATCACTTCAGGTAATGTATAATGTGTTATCTTCAGTCATTGTGAATTGCTAAATTCACTTAAACATTGAACAAACATTACCTACACTTCAGCTTATCAAAGAAGATTGTAACATTTATCATTATTGTACCTGTGTATGTCATTCACACTTTCAAGATAAAAACTTGAAAGCCCATTTCTGAATGTATTTAAAAGGACTGGAGGCAATGTTGAAGCGTGATTGATGTCAAGCCAAATGAAAACCTTCATAATGTTCTTCTGTTTCATATGAAATGTGCACATGCATTAAATTAAGTCCCATGTCTGAACAACTCGACGAATCCTCTGCATTGTGTTGCTAAATCATAAATATTAATTTAAATGAGGGTTATATTGATAAAAGTTGTACATATTATTCAAATAAAGTGTACTTCTGTCACAAAACAACAAATTATAAGAGCCTTTAAGCATCACATGAATTACTGTTAATGATTTATACGAGGGTCCTTCAATAAGTTCTATCACTAACGCGTTTTAACAATTATGTGCTCGTTGTGAGTGTTGATGTTTGGTATCAAATGAAAGAGTTTCAATACCATTCCATTGATGGTAAAATGAATGCTGTATATTTTGTGTGACGAAAGTTATGGAACATTTAATATACATCACTTATACATACTGAGGCATTTTCGTCCTGTGTTTTTTTCAGGTATGTTAACTGTTACCTTTTTAAATGCCTGTTGCTCTTTAAGTACTTGTCGAAGACCTTTGAAATTGCTCATACATTACCAGTTATATCTGTGCATTACAGGATTCAGAATTTAAGCATGGTAGATGAAAAGGCATTGTCTTAGAAATTAACATTTTAAGCTAACATGTAAAATTAATTTAATGATAAATGGACATTAAATGGAAGGGCAGTCTTCTGAAATAGCGTGTTTGGATGATCAATATTTTCACTAAACATTGTGCAAAATTCTACAATTATGTGTTGAATATGAAATTTAAACACTGAAGGTCTAGGATTTTTTAAAAAATATGAAAACATATTATTACTATGAGAATAATTACGACATTTAAAGTTATTATAACATTTCCGTAAACAAAATGAAGAAAATCGGTGTTATTTCCGCTAAAATTACGGGATATGCATTCACTCATATCTGGTTTACAGCAAGACCTTTCCGAATTCTCGATAATCATTTTCGTGGATTATAGGTGAATAACAACAGATGGCGTACAAGAAAATTTAAAAGCATAGAATTATTCAAATAATTTTTACAACGTTTTGTAACAAGGACATTTTCAGAGATGCCAGTATTCAAAAGGTGTAGTAGGGGGAGGTAATTCAGGGGAATAAATAACCGGAAAATTTTCATTTTTGTTGTGGAATTTAAGAGAGCGAACCCAGTAGTACTATAAATACACTACTTTATCTCAGTGTAATATCCAGTTCAAAGGATATATGCCTAGTGACAGAACTTTTTGAAGCACCCTCGTATAACAAAGCTAGTAAAATCCTCTAGTTTTTCATACAAACTATTCCATTAACAAAAAATATATCGTACTGATAATGGGTCCAAGTTTAGTGAATAATATGCACATTGCATATTAAACTGATGTTTGTTTATCTGAATGGAGTTTTACGTCATTTTAGAACATGTCAGGCCATATTTTTTTTGTGTGGTAGAACCAGTACTGTATACCTCCTGCCGTTTGTAAAAACTGACACTTTCTCACTTGACAAGTCAAGCTGCCAGAGGGATTCGAACCCACAGCGGTGAGCAACAAGAACGTTTTGAAACTGAACCACATTATAATGGTTGTAATTGTATTTGGATTGATACCCATAATGCTTCCGTATCGCATGCAGTCCCATTAACATTGTGAATGAATGCGTGTCTGAAGTCAACAGTTCGTGATAACACGACTGTTGGAGCATCATGTCTAATATTTTACAAGCCATTCAGAACTGAAGAATCAGTTTTATGAACTGCCCATTCTGATAATGCATCAATCCAGATGCAAGATTTGACTTTTGACTTTTAGAATTTGTTGTTAAAACAAGTGGCCCTAAGAGTGCCTGTAGATGCTTTACTGGCCAACACGTCTCTTATAACAATAGATGATGTAAGGTATCGGAGGTACAATAACCCAATATCATCTGTCTTGTAAAGAAACATTAGAGAAGCATATAATTATTTTCTTCCTATTTCCCGTAATGTCGACACTTCTATACCTTTTTGGTCAAACAATGACTGCCCTTACGTAACTGCTGGGTTGGACATAATGTTCATGACGTGTATATTGAACAATGACTGGCCTTACCCAACTGCTGGGTTGGACATAATGTTCAAGACGTGTATATTGAACAATGACTGCCCTTACCCAACTGCTGGGTTGGACATAATGTTCATGACGTGTATATTGAACAATGACTGCCCTAACCCAACTGCTGGGTTGGACATTGCTGGGTTGGACATAATGTTCATGACGTGTATATTGAACAATGACTGCCCTTACCCAACTGCTGGGTTGGACATAATGTTCATGACGTGTATATTGAACAATGACTGCCTTAACCCAACTGCTGGGTTGGAAATTGCTGGGTTGGACATAATGTTCATGACGTGTATATTGAACAATGACTGCCCTTACCCAACTGTTGAGTTGGACATAATGTTCATGACGTGTATATTGAACAATGACTGCCCTAACCCAACTGCTGGGTTGGACATAATGTTCATGACGTGTATATTGAACAATGACTGCCCTTACCCAACTGCTGGGTTGGACATAATGTTCATGACCTGTATATTGAACAATGACTGCCCTAACCCAACTGCTGGGTTGGACATAATGTTCACGACGTGTATATTGAACATGTGTAACACATCATCGAACACACCATCGATTGGACAACAATGGCAATATTGAACAACAACAACAGCAGCAGCAGCAACAATGGTCCTAAGTCCTCACCCGTGTTAATTTCATAAGGAGAAAAAAATTATTAAATGGAAAAGGAACAGGTTCTGAACTATAAGAAGAAGAATGATTGGCCAATATCTCTCTGTGTAAAACTGTGACCCCGAGGTGGTGCCAGATTTGATCCCAGAATCATCATTTAAACAAACTTAGTTTCTATTCCTATCTAGCTGGTCTTCAAACTTATCCACTTTGAATTGAACTGAATTGGGTTTTACGGCACACCAACACATGAAATGTTATATGACAACTAACTTGAATGACAAAAGCTCATCCTCCATTTACATCTAGATAAAATATGGAGAATTGTTCTCCAACCATCTAACCTGCAGAACTGCAGAGATGCTGCAAATTCTATAGTAGACACAATTTATGATGGAGCCATGTTTCCACATTTGCATACGCGGTGACATGATGAAGACCTTGAATGAGATGATAAAATATGACAAAATGAACGAAGGGGGTTCCTACCAATCTGCCTCTAGCAGGATTTGCAGTGGTTGTATACTGCCCCGGCAACCACACGGGGATTGTACTTATCCGAGATACCTTATCGAGCCCTCAACAGGAAACTATGCTATTTAGTTCTTCATTTGTATAAAGTTACAATATTTAAACCCTCAATCTTGATCAACCTGTCCAAGTTTGGCATGGCTTGCGGAACGTCGGTGGTTCTACCCAGGTGCCCGCTCATGCACGAAAATTGCCGAGGGGCACCTGAGGTCTTTCTCCACCAATGGAAGCTGGAAAGTCGCCATATGACCTTAGCTGTTGGTGCGACTATAAAATCCAATTCAATCAATCAATTCAATCAAAACCAAGTTTGGCAAAGATCGGATGAAGATCAATGTGTCAACAAGGCAGGATATGGCATTTTTTAATTAAAACATGTGCCATAACTGTGTTGTTTAATACTTGATAAACATGGTTTTCGATCTTGTCAAAGCTTTCTTTGATATAAAGACACTGACAAAGTTTGGTAAAAATCATTTGCAAAATAAACGTGCTAGGGTGTTAACAAGGCAGAATATAGTGTATTTTATAAAAACAACAGCCATAACTGTTTTGTTTAATATCCGATATTGGTGGTTTTCGATCTCCAAGCTTTCATTGATATAAAGACCCCGACAAAGTTTGGTAAAGATCATTTTTAAAATGAAAACTGGTGCTAGAGTATTAACAGCAAAAAGTAAACGGACAGATGGACAATCGACAACACGCCATCACAAAAGTTTGCGTGGCCTTTCACCAGTAGCTAAAACCTAGTCGGTATACTTGGCATAATTATGCCTTGATAAAACAGAAGAAAATCGTTCAAATATTTTCATCGTTTATTACCCTGATTGGGTTGTTTTTTTCATAAACTAAAACAGCCATCAAAATATTCTTGATTTTCATCTTTTCCAGCTAAGCACGACAATAATAGCCTTTGCATCCATTGTAAACCTAGATAAGCCTGCGAATAACTCGCAGGCTGATCAGGGTTTACAATGTCCAGCTGCTTATCAGTCATTTCCCCCAAAACACCCCTTTGTCACATAAATGGAATGGTCTTAATTTAAAGAACAGTCTATTATATATTTATCATGCAGATATGCACTTTTGTGTCTAATGAAGTGGTGTCCCAATACATTTTGTTTTATAGCCACTGACCAATAAAGCAAATCAATGCATAATCCCTCGACATTTATTGTATACATGTAACGTTATCTGACGTCATAAAACAAACAAAAAACAACAACATGTAGGCGTCCTCGATAAGCGTAATATTCTGCGAAATTAGATTATAATAGTAATTCAAACAGAAAATGTGGATAAGCTACATGATAAATAGAATATTATGTCAGTACCTTTTACTATCAAGTTTATTAGGAGAGGCTTAGAAAACGAAGAATGGCTGAGCGAGCCATTATTCATTTTCTAAGCTCAAGTTTATTAGGAGAGGCTTAGAAAACGAAGAATGGCTGAGCGAGCCATTATTCATTTTCTAAGCCTCGTCTAATAAACGAGATAGTAAAAGGAGAGCCGAGCCATTCTTCATTTTCTAAGCCTCATCTAATAAACTTGATAGTAAAAGGCACTGACATAATATTCTCTATGTAGCGGGTTAAATTAAAACAGCACATGGAAAGTGTACAAGTATAATTTAAAGGCGGTACAGCAGCCTTTTCGTGAGGGTCTAGGTGTCAAGACTTCAAATTTATTATTTTCTATTCTAATACACCTGCACTATATAGCCTAGTTTAAAATATCTCGTTATATTGAACGATATATCACTGTAATTTTTGCAACGTTAGGAGAATAAGTATTGCGCATTGCGCATTGTAACGTATGCAACGCTACGAGAGCAAGCAAAGCAATGCGAAAGATTTCAGATGTGTGCGTTATTTTCACATTTTAGGGGTATTAGAATAGAAATAGAACATCGTTTACGGTGAATTATCTATATTATTATATAACCTATAAATAGACGCGTTTTCATTGGCTAAAAAGTAATTTTTTAGAAAAAATATCTAGCGATATTGACCTGTTTTTTTGATATTGACCTGTTTTTTTGATATTGACCTGTTTTATATAATTGTTTTTTTGATATTGACCTGTTTTATATAATTGTAAATTGAGGGTTATATAATAAAACAGTTATGGACTTTTCAGCTGTTATACATGATGTTGATATGTACCAAAAAATCATTATTGACCTCGGCTATCGCCTCGGTCAATAATGATTTTTTTGGTGCATATCACATCATGTATAACAGCTGAAAAGTCCATAATTGTATAATATATCACGGTTTGTCGTTCAATTGTAAACAATAATTTATTGTTTACAATTGACCTCCAAACCGTGATTGTCGTTCAATTGTAAACAATAATTTCCAAACTGTGATATATTAAACGATAAGTCACAGTAAACGATGTTCTATTTCTTAATTCTAGGGCCAAAACATCATAAAGGAGCCTTAAACAACTCCTTAATTACAAGGAAATTCATTCTGCACAGTAATATGTGCTATCCTAGGTTATGCACCATGGTTAATTTAACCCTTAGCCTGCTAAGGTCGACTACAATAGCCTTTGCGTCCATTGTAAACCCGATCAGCCTGCGATTAATTCGCAGGCTGATCTGGGTTTACAATGTCTGACTGCTCATCAGTCATTTCTCCAAAACACCCCTTAGTAACATAAATGGAATGGTCTAAATTTAAAGAAAAGACAGTCCATTATACATTCATAGCGGGCCTAGGGTTAAAATCTATGGTGAATACAAATGTTAGACCTTGACAACATGGTGCTACATGTAACACCATATTTTGATTGTATTTTTATCTTGGACTGGAATCAGCAAATTTTCTAGAAAGGTACTGACGTACAATCTTTAACAAAACTGTATTTTTTTGTTGTTGTTTTGCATGTATACTATAGTTTTGTAAAGTTCTGTCTATGAGATAGTCTCCCTCTAAACTGAAATTTGTTTGAATCAGCTCTGAACACAAAAAGGTCATATAATGCCAACACGAATAAACATTCCAGGACAAGAGCATCTATTTACATTAAAATTGCATCATGGGCCTAAAGCCTTATTGCAGGGTTGTTAACACTTACTCCAGAGCCACAAAGATTTTCCTACCACTTGTGTTACGTGAAACCGCAAAACGGCATGGGGGTCATATGATAAGCGAAGTAAATGAGCACGATACAATGGACAAGGTAACACAAGGGCTTCTCGGAAGTTACTTTCTGGTCACAGAGCTAGCTTTAGTGGTCAAATGGTAGAATGTTCATAACCTGCAAGGTGTTCCGAGATCACACCCGATTGAGCGTATAGATTTTACATTTGTGCCGTGATGAAATTTACTGTCCAAGGCTATGGACCTGGGTTGTGCGATATTTGTGATTGCTTGTGAACGACAAATATCGAGTTACAGGATGAGACGTACGTAGTAGGTCTCAATTGTTTACAATTTCATTCATTTTTACTGTCAGATCTAGTTTCCCCTCTGTTCCTTGGTATTTTTTTTTTTTAAAGTGATAGGTTCATTTTTGGCCAAAATCGCACAAATTTCAAGGGAGTATAGTAGTACACAAACCAGAGTTCGATTCATGGTTGTTGTTTTTATCATATAACATGGCTTCTGGAAGTGTAATAAAGCCATTACTTATTTGTCGTAACACACTGGTGTATTATAAACACAATACAGCGATTGAGGATAAATAAACACTTATACGGATAAATAAACACTTATACGCCTTCTTTATGAAACACAAATCAAATTCAGCATCATCTGATGTGGTTATTTTCCACACATCGCAAAGCTAGGGAGGAAATTTTCTGGTGTCTTCTAAAGTATGGAAAAGACTGACTAGGATCTCCCAGTTTTTCCAAGTCTACTGTCTGTTTTTGGATTTGCAGTTATTGTTTGTACGGCAACTATTGCCTGGTTAATTGATGATTGAAGTTCTCTCAGATCTTTCAAATGTAGAAGTCGTAAAATTTTGGCCGCTTCATTGATAATGTAATCTGCAAATAAAAGATGTGAAAATCCAATTCAGACAGTTACACCTTAGAAATCCGCAGCAGGTGTGTGTGTAATATACACAGTACATTTACACACACACAGTACAAATAAACATTATATAAATTAAAATATGATCCTTCCAGTCCTTATTAAAAACAAGAGGGCCTGTGGACGCTCTACTGGGTGACATGGCTCTAATAACAATAGATCATGCATATGTCTTACTTGCAGATATCGGTCTGGGCAAATTAGGCTAAATACAGTGCCCACTAGTGATTAGCAATGTCACTTGCTGTTTCTCACAAGACAAAAGTAAAAGATTAGCATTTATTTAACTTGTAAACATGTTTTTCTAAAGTCTCATTGAAACTCTCAAAATCTCGCCAAAGTCGCCCCAATGTGCCGGTGATTTCAAACATCCTATTTTCCCCAGGCCTTGGTTCTGGAGCTGCATAGCGAAGAAATCAGAAGTTGGCCGGGTGACCGAGGCTATAATTTCTTTTGAAATGTTCAACAATTATCCCTTAACCTGCTAAGCAGGGTTATAATAGCCTTTGCGTCCATTGTAAACCCAGATCAGCTTGCAACTTGCAGGCTGATCAGGGTTTACAATGTCCATCTGCTGATTGGTCATTTTCCTAAAAACACTCCTTTGTCACATAAATGGAATGGTCTTAATTCAAAGAAAGAACAGTTCATTATATATATGTAGCAGGTTAAGGGTTAACTGCAAAACAGAATTATAGCACTTGTCTCTATGAGTTTGTCTCTGCCAAAATGAAAGTCAGAGTTATTAGACATGTGTAACAACATTCCTTTGATTAAAATGAAGACGTGTGTGAAGTTTCTTGAACATAGGTCACATACTTTTCAAGTTATGGCCAGTTATGAGCTTGGTTAGGGTGCAGGTTAAAGTTTTATGAAAAGGGGCATACCCAAACTCTGCTGAAATGAAAGTCAGAGTTATTGCTCATGGGTAACACTATTCTGTGTGGTAAGATGAATGTGTGTGAAGTTCATGAACATAGGTCAAATACTTCTGAAGTTATGGCATTATGAGCTTCATTAGGTTGCAGGTTAAAGTGTTATGAAAAGGGGCACAACTCTGCTAAAATGAAAATCCGAGTTATTAGACACGTGTAACAACATTACTTTGGTTAAGATGAAGATGTGTGTCCATGAACATAGGTCACATACTTCTCAAGTTATGGCTAGTAATAAGATTGGTTAGGCTGCAGGTTAAAGTTTTATGAAAAGGGGCAGAACTCTGCTGAAATAGTCATAGTTATTGGTCATGGGTAACAATATTCTGTGTTGTAAGATGAATATGTGTGAAGTTTCATGAACATAGTTTCATGAACATAGGTCAAATACTTCTGAAGTTATGGCCAGTTATAAGTTTGGTTAGGTTGCAGGTTAAAGTTTTATGAAAACAGGCATAACTTTGTCAAAAGGGTTATTGAACACGTGTAACAACATTCCTTGGGTTAAGATGAGGATGTGTTTGAAGTTTCACGAACATAGGTCAAAGGTTAGGCTGCAGGTTAAAGTATGATAGACGACTATGACGACGGACGATAGACAAAGTGATCCCTAAGTGTCTGCCAGCTAGTAAAATTATGGCACATTTTGTTGGCCTAGTGTGTAATACCATCACACACATAAAGACCCTAGTAAGTAAAACCATAAAACCCATAATGGGCATAGTAAGCAAAATCATGACATACATAGTTGACGAACAGCTAGAAAAATCATGACACCCATAATGGGCCTAAAGTTAATATAAAATGGGTACTCTATGGAACATGTGTTTTGCCTTCCAGGGCCTGACAATGGTGCTAGAGTGACTAAGCGGCTGTGGGTTTGAGTCGCTAGGGACCTGAGTAACTTATGTGCCTGAGTAGCAGAGGGACTGAGAAGCAAAGTGCCTTATCAGCAACGGAGCCTGTGTAGTTAGGGGCCCTTAGCACGGCATCAGTAGCTAAGGAATGGAGAAGCTAGCGTTATAGTTGCACATAAAATATGCTCATACCTCCAGACAAACTAAGTCACCAATGTGTACATACCTCCAGTGTCAAATCCTAACTGTGTTTTGTCAAGTGGTATATGCTCATTCTGAAAATACAAATCAAACTTTGGAATCGGGAGGTTATAACCTACTTAGGTTCACATCGTGCATTTAGGATGGTCCAGTATACGGTACTACGAGAGGTGTTCAATTGTATAATTGAACACTTTCATTGTGTAACTGAATCAACTATCTTGAAATTCTCGCCCAATATGTTGATTTTAATGTCAAGTCTAATGATTCCTTCGATATGAAACATTATGACATGCACTATTATGTGCTTCCTAATGTTGCTGCATTCGTATTTTTGAAAAAGGGTAGAGAATGACTTTTTGAAGCAAAAATCTTCAATTAGAAAAATAACAGCAATACAAATTTGAAGACAAATGCTTTTAAAATGTTGTTTAAGGTTATAGTATTCTGATATGTCCATGTCTGAACGTAAAAAAAGTGTCATATGCATTTTTTTGAAATTTCTCAATTTTCAAGATTTCAGCTAAAATTAACATGAAATTCAACTTAGAAAATGATTAAATTTGCGAAAGCTTCTAGTTCGAAACAGCAACTGCAGGCATTTTTGTGATTTCCTCCGCTATAAAAAAAACAAGTTTCATAAGTTTCTTAAAAGAAAAGATAGAAAATATATATAACTTAAAATTTAGGGGCAAAACACACACATTTGCAAATAACGATAAAAATAATATAATTTTTTACCAAAGATATATTATAAGGTATATGAAATACATCAACAATAACTGTTCATTTTTTTTATATCACAAATTATGATTAAAATTATTTTGGTTTATTTATAAAATTATCAGTTACATACGAGCAAACTGTCCTATGATCTGTCAATTTTTTAATATTGCGGTAAAAAGTCAAGCTGTAAATTCAACATCTATCTTTCTGTCTTAAAATAAAACATACGATCGGATTTAAACAATTATGATATGCATTTAGTGAAATTATTTGGTTTAAGGTAAAACTCCATGGCAACAGAAACATATAGGTTTAAAATTGGAAAATTGTGTACACCTAATTCAAAATGTAATTTAAAATGAACCGCGAGAAATTGGAGATTATTTTAAAATGCATACGTTCTAAATGACAGTTCCACATCATTAAATCACGTATTTTTTATGATAATCACTTCCACTGAAAAATAACATCTTAAACAAGTGTTCAATTATAAGTTGAACACCTTACGCAGTAGTCACTAGAACACTGATGATGTTATATTACATATTTGTGTGATTTGTATAGGAAATATAACTGGGAATAGAAAAGCTATATCTACTCGTTTGCTCTACTGGGAAATATCTGCCAGTCGGAGATATTTCCCGGTACGGAACATTGCTCGGCCTTGGCAGGAAAGCCAAATGACGTTCTGATTTCTGATTGTTTTACGGACGTCGTCATCAGATTCCGCCACTAGGGAATAAAGATTACAGAAAATTAACGAAGAGTTCCGGTTCCACTTCTTTTGTTTGTATGACGTAACGTCGTCTTGGCATTCTCGTGCAAACTGATGTAAAAAGGCGTGAATCATTAGAAATATTAATAAAAAATCATTTTAAATTATGTAATATATAGTTTAATTACCAGTGTTTTTGAGATACTGAAAATATCTCCCGAGGTAGAGAAATGGCCCCGATATAAGAACGAGTGTCGGGGCCATTTCTCTACCTCGGGAGATATTTCCCGTATCTCAAAAACACTGGTTATTAAACTCTATATCATACATCACAGCCTACTTCAGCTAGGATGTTCATTATACGAATCTAAAGCTATTCTGAATCTGAATCTAGTCGTGCTTAGTGGGTGAAGGCTGACAGCACTGTATGAATTCAAATGTCACGCTGAATGGAAAACTCTACAAATATTCTGGATATATTTAAAGAAGCTATTACCAGGGGCGAGGCAGATTCAGGAATAAATAAGAAAATTGACAAACCTTTATCTGGAATTTGTTGAACTTTTCTATTGCTTCTTTTGACAATTTTTCCTTAACAACTATGCATATTGCCTGAAATATAATCAATGAACATGACTAGATAAATATAATATACCAAGTAGGGCCCGTATTTTTATTTTATTTGGGATTACCTACCATATTTCCCTAGAATTTGAAAAACACGAAACAAAAGCATATTGCCTTCAATGTACACAGTTTGAATTTTATACCTAACAAAAGGGACCCTCATTTATATGACTTGGATGAGCAAAGCATAGATTTTTTATGGAAACCATTTTCCTTTTTATTATTCCCGTCCTCCTACCCTACATTTCTGCTGGAAAAAAGGTAAATCAATCAATAAAAAAATAATGCAAGTCTCGCCTGTAACAATGACAAAAGTGAGAATAATGAACCCGTAACCCGCTAAGCACGACTATAATAGCCTTTGCTTTCATTGTAAACCCAGATCAGCCTGCGAGTAACTCATCAGTCATTTCCCCCAAAACACCCCTTTGTCACATAAATGGAATGGTCTTAATTCAAAGAAAGAACAGTCCATTATATATATGTAGTGGGTTAAGGGATAATAATAATAACGAACATTCCTAGAGAAGCCTAATATGTCAGGTGTTATGAAGGTTCACCAAAATGAAAACTCCCTCACTATCAGAAGATAGAACAAGAAATTGTTTTGGGCACTTGTTTAGAGGAACACACGACAATCTTGATTTTAAAAAAACTCATGGCATCCCGTTCCCAGAAGAAATTGTGTTTGTATATTACTTACTGTTGATAAGATTGCACCAATAATATATTCAAACCATATGATAAAATAACAAGAAATTGAAAAATCAAAATCGTATTTAAATATTTGCAAGCAGTTTTAAATACATTGTGATGTTAGTTTTAATGTTCGATACAAACTTCAAGACTTCAGTGTGTCCCTTTCAACCAAATTTTTATTGGCAGTTTCAGACAAAGCATATACAAGCAGTATCAACATAAGTTATATATCATGGGAACTGGCTTTCTTAGAGGAAAATAAAAATACCCTACTTATGAAAATCGATTGAGAGGTTATTTTCATTATGGAATTTTTCTCACATTATGGGGTCGTGCCTTAATTCCATTAAATGATGGAAAATTTTATATTAGCAGGATTGTATAACGGATATTTCGACAATAAAACACGTTTAATAACATGTTTTACTGAAAACATGTGACAACCTGTTTAAAATTACCTATTAAATGTTTTAATTTTACAATATGCAAACTGTTTAAGCCGAAATTAATGTTTTATTTCATACCCCAGCCAACCCTGTTTTCGTTTCTTGGAGAAATGGGGTATGAAAGTTAATGCTCGGACCACGTAATGAAGAAAAAAAAACTAAAGTATCCATAAAGAGGATATTGTGTTATTGTTTATTGTTTGGTGAAATTTTTACTTCTGAGCCACGTGAGCTTGTGGTTAAGTGTTGTCCATCATCTGTCTGACAAGAGCCACGTGAGCTTGTGAAGGCGATTGCATCACAAGTAGTGATAATTTTTACTTAACAACTTCTTCCCAAAAACAACCCATGGAGGCTCTCAGTTGGAGGCATTTCAAGCCTGTACAAATGAGTTTATATATTATCTGTTAATTGTTGTTTTATAACTTTATTTGACCTTTAACAGAGAATAATAACTGAGAAATGTGAGCTTGTAATTAGGTTATGTCCAACACCTGCCTCACATGAGCCACATCAGCTTGTGAAATCACCTTTCTGTTAGTTTTTACTTAACAACTTCTTCCTCAAAACACCAAACCAATTGCATCGTATTTTAACATGTGGGTCAATGGGGGAAGGCCTTTCGAGTATGTTCAACTTAGATCGACCTGGCAAACAAAATGGCCACCAGCAATAGTAATAGCCTTTTTTCTCAAAAAAATAAATAAAAAAATAGTTACATTGTTTTTCGGAACTGTTTGTTAATGGTTCTACATCACTTTTACCACATGGCAAGCCATATATGGTGTTCTATTTTATTTTTGTGTGTGCCAGAAGCAGACAACCATCCATATGAATCAATACTTTCTCATTTGACATTTGGGATTCGAAACCACAACGGTGAGAGGCGATGGAAGTTTTCGATGCGGCATCTTTCGATACATCCAAGGCTATCCCTAGGACTTTATTTATGGGTTGCATATTTTTTATGATTTTATATAGAAATATGAAAGGAAATCTCTAACTATCTGCTTCTCAGAAACTGCTCGCCTGATGACAATATTTTCGTTGACACAACACAAATTTGGTTAAAATTCAATCGAGGGTTCAAGGAACACTGTTGTATGATCTTCGCTGTAATGCACTGTTCTTACATTAACTACATATGAACTTCTACTGCTACAACGTTAACATGATCTTCACTGTCACTGCTCTGATGTTAATATAATCTTCACCGTCACAGCTTTTACATTAACTACATAATTATAACCTTCTACTGCTCTGACGTTAACATGATCTTCAGTCACTGCTCTGACGTTAATATAAACTTCACCATCACAGCTTTTACATTAACTACATATAACCTTCTACTGCTCTGACATTAACATGATCTTCGCTGTCACAGCTTTTACATGAACTACATATAATCTTCTACTGCTCTGATGTTAACATGATCTTCGCTGTCACAGCTTTTACATTAACTACATATAACCTTCTACTGCTCTGACGTTAACATGATCTTCACTGTCACAGCTTTAACTACATGATAACCTTCTACTGCTCCGACGTTAACATGATCTTCACTGTCACAGCTTTTACATTAACTACATATAACCTTCTACTGCTCTGACGTTAACATGATCTTCACTGTCACAGCTTTTACATTAACTACATATAACCTTCTACTGCTCTAACGTTAACATGATCTTCACTGTCACTGCTTTTACATTAACTACATATAACCTCCTACTGCTCTGACGTTAACATGATCTTCACTGTCACTGCTTTTACATTAACTACATATAACCTCCTACTGCTCTGACGTTAACATGATCTTCACTGTCACTGCTTTTACATTAACTACATATAACATTCTACTGTTCTGACGTTAACATGATCTTCACTGTCACTGCTTTTACATTAACTACATATAACCTTCTACTGCCCTGACGTTAACATGATCTTCACTGTCACTGTTCTTACATTAACTACATATAACCTTCTACTGCTCTGACGCTAACCTGATCACACTGTCCACTGTTCTTACATTAACTACATATAACCTTCTACTGCTCTGACATTAACATGATCACACTGTCACTGTTCTTACATTAACTACACATAACCTTCTGCTCTGACGTTAACATGATCTTCACTGTCACTGTTCTTACATTAACTACATATAACCTTCTACTGCTCTGACATTAACCTGATCACACTGTCACTGTTCTTACATTAACTACATATAACCTTCTACTGCTCTGACGTTAACATGATCTTCACTGTCACTGCTTTTACATTAACTAAATATTACCTTCTACTGCTCTGATGTTAACCTGATCACACTGTCACTGTTCTTAGATTAACTACATATAACCTTCTACTGCTCTGATGTTAACCTGATCACACTGTCACTGTTCTTCATTAACTACATATAACCTTCTACTGCTCTGATGTTAACCTGATCTCACCGTCACTGTTCTTACATCAACTACATATAACCTTCTACTGCTCTGACATTAACCTGATCTCACAGTCACTGTTCTTACATCAACTACATATAACCTTCTACTGCTCTGACATTAAAATGACTTTCACTGTCACTGTTCTTACACTAACTACATATAACCTTCTACTGCTCTGACGTTAACCTGATCTCACTGTCACTGTTCTTACATTAACTACATATAACCTTCTACTGCTCTGACGTTAACCTGATCTCATTGTCACTGTTCTTACATTAACTACATATAATCTTCTACTGCTCTGACGTTAACCTGATCTCACTGTCACTGTTCTTTCATTAACTACATATAACCTTATATTGCTCTGACGTTAACCTGATCTCATTGTCACTGTTCTTACATTAACTACATATATTCTTCTACTGCTCTGACGTTAACCTGATCTCACTGTCACTGTTCTTACATTAACTACATATAACCTTCTACTGCTCTGACGTTAACATAATCTTCACTTTATCTGCTTTTACATTAACAACATATAACCTTCTACTGCTCTGACATTAACATGACTTTCACTGTCACTGCTTTTACATTAACTACATATGACCTTCTACTGCTCTGACATTAACATGACTTTCACTGTCACTGCTTTTACATTAACTACATATAACCTTCTACTGCTCTGACGTTAAGATGACTTTCACTGTCACTGCTTTTACATTAACTACATATAACCTTCTACTGCTCTGACATTAACATGACTTTCACTGTCACTGCTTTTACATTAACTACATATAACCTTCTACTGCTCTGACGTTAACATGACTTTCACTGTCACTGCTATTACATTAACTACATATAACCTTCTACTGCTCTGACGTTAACATGACTTTCACTGTCACTGCTTTTACATTAACAACATATAACCTTCTACTGCTCTGACGTTAACATGACTTTCATTGTCACTGCTTTTACATTAACTACATATAACCTTCTACTGCTCTGACATTAACATGATCTTCACTGTCACAGTTCTTACATTAACTACAAATAACCTTCTACTGCTCTGACGTTAACCTGATCACACTGTCACTGTTCTTACATTAACTACATATAACCTTCTACTGCTCTGACGTTAACATGATCTTCACTGTCACTGTTCTTACATTAACTACATATAACCTTCTACTGCTCTGACGCTAACCTGATCACACTGTCTACTGTTCTTACATTAACTACATATAACCTTCTACTGCTCTGACGTTAACAAAATCTTCACTTTATCTGCTTTTACATTAACTACATATAACCTTCTACTGCTCTGACGTTAATATAATCTTCACTTTATCTGCTTTTACATTAACTACATATAACCTTCTACTGCTCTGACGTTAAAATGACTTTCACTGTCACTGCTTTTACATTAACTACATATAACCTTCTACTGCTCTGACGTTAACATGACTTTCACTGTCACTGCTTTTACATTAACTACATATAACCTTCTACTGCTCTGACATTAACATGACTTTCACTGTCACTGCTTTTACATTAACTACATATGACCTTCTACTGCTCTGACATTAACATGACTTTCACTGTCACTGCTTTTACATTAACTACATATAACCTTCTACTGCTCTGACGTTAAGATGACTTTCACTGTCACTGCTTTTACATTAACTACATATAACCTTCTACTGCTCTGACATTAACATGACTTTCACTGTCACTGCTTTTACATTAACTACATATAACCTTCTACTGCTCTGACGTTAACATGACTTTCACTGTCACTGCTATTACATTAACTACATATAACCTTCTACTGCTCTGACGTTAACATGACTTTCACTGTCACTGCTTTTACATTAACAACATATAACCTTCTACTGCTCTGACGTTAACATGACTTTCATTGTCACTGCTTTTACATTAACTACATATAACCTTCTACTGCTCTGACATTAACATGATCTTCACTGTCACAGTTCTTACATTAACTACAAATAACCTTCTACTGCTCTGACGTTAACCTGATCACACTGTCACTGTTCTTACATTAACTACATATAACCTTCTACTGCTCTGACGTTAACATGATCTTCACTGTCACTGTTCTTACATTAACTACATATAACCTTCTACTGCTCTGACGCTAACCTGATCACACTGTCTACTGTTCTTACATTAACTACATATAACCTTCTACTGCTCTGACGTTAACAAAATCTTCACTTTATCTGCTTTTACATTAACTACATATAACCTTCTACTGCTCTGACGTTAATATAATCTTCACTTTATCTGCTTTTACATTAACTACATATAACCTTCTACTGCTCTGACGTTAACATGACTTTCACTGTCACTGCTTTTACATTAACTACATATAACCTTCTACTGCTCTGACGTTAACATGACTTTCACTGTCACTGCTTTTACATTAACTACATATAACCTTCTACTGCTCTGACATTAACATGACTTTAACTGTCACTGCTTTTACATTAACTACATATAACCTTCTACTGCTCTGACGTTAAGATGACTTTCACTGTCACTGCTTTTACATTAACTACATATAACCTTCTACTGCTCTGACATTAACATGACTTTCACTGTCACTGCTTTTACATTAACTACATATAACCTTCTACTGCTCTGACGTTAAGATGACTTTCACTGTCACTGCTTTTACATTAACTACATATAACCTTCTACTGCTCTGACATTAACATGACTTTCACTGTCACTGCTTTTACATTAACTACATATAACCTTCTACTGCTCTGACATTAACATGACTTTCACTGTCACTGCTTTTACATTAACTACATATAACCTTCTACTGCTCTGACGTTAACATGACTTTCACTGTCACTGCTTTTACATTAACAACATATAACCTTCTACTGCTCTGACGTTAACATGACTTTCACTGTCACTGCTTTTACATTAACTACATATAACCTTCTGCTCTGACATTAACATGATCTTCACTGTCACTGTTCTTACATTAACTACAAATAACCTTCTACTGCTCTGACGCTAACCTGATCACACTGTCCACTGTTCTTACATTAACTACATATAACCTTCTACTGCTCTGACGTTAACATGATCACACTGTCACTGTTCTTACATTAACTACACATAACCTTCTGCTCTGACGTTAACATGATCTTCACTGTCACTGTTCTTACATTAACTACATATAACCTTCTACTGCTCTGACGCTAACCTGATCACACTGTCCACTGTTCTTACATTAACTACATATAACCTTCTACTGCTCTGACGTTAACATGATCACACTGTCACTGTTCTTACATTAACTACACATAACCTTCTGCTCTGACGTTAACATGATCTTCACTGTCACTGTTCTTACATTAACTACATATAACCTTCTACTGCTCTGACATTAACCTGATCACACTGTCACTGTTCTTACATTAACTACATATAACCTTCTACTGCTCTGACATTAACATGATCTTCACTGTCACTGCTTTTACATTAACTAAATATTACCTTTTACTGCTCTGATGTTAACCTGATCACACGGTCACTGTTCTTACATTAACTACATTTAACCTTCTACTGCTCTGATGTTAACCTGATCTCACCGTCACTGTTCTTACATGAACTACATATAACCTTGTACTGCTCTGACATTAACCTGATCTCACAGTCACTGTTCTTACAGCAACTACATATAACCTTCTACTGCTCTGACATTAACCTGTTTTCACTGTCACTGTTCTTACACTAACTACATATAACCTTCTACTGCTCTGACGTTAACCTGATCTCAGTGTCACTGTTTTTACATTAACTACATATAACCTTCTACTGCTCTGACGTTAACCTGATCTCATTGTCACTGTTCTTACATTAACTACATATAATCTTCTACTGCTCTGACGTTAACCTGATCTCACTGTCACTGTTCTTACATTAACTACATATAACCTTCTACTGCTCTGACGTTAACCTGATCTCATTGTCACTGTTCTTACATTAACTACATATATTCTTCTACTGCTCTGACGTTAACCTGATCTCACTGTCACTGTTCTTACATTAACTACATATAACCTTCTACTGCTCTGACGTTAACATAATCTTCACTTTATCTGCTTTTACATTAACAACATATAACCTTCTACTGCTCTGACATTAACATGACTTTCACTGTCACTGCTTTTACATTAACTACATATGACCTTCTACTGCTCTGACATTAACATGACTTTCACTGTCACTGCTTTTACATTAACTACATATAACCTTCTACTGCTCTGACGTTAAGATGACTTTCAATGTCACTGCTTTTACATTAACTACATATAACCTTCTACTGCTCTGACATTAACATGACTTTCACTCTCACTGCTTTTACATTAACTACATATAACCTTCTACTGCTCTGACGTTAACATGACTTTCACTGTCACTGCTTTTACATTAACTACATATAACCTTCTACTGCTCTGACGTTAACATGACTTTCACTGTCACTGCTTTTACTATAACAACATAATTATAACCTTCTACTGCTCTGACGTTAACATGACTTTCACTGTCACTGCTTTTACATTAACTACATATAACCTTCTACTGCTCTGACATTAACATGATCTTCACTGTCACTGTTCTTACATTAACTACAAATAACCTTCTACTGCTCTGACGTTAACCTGATCACACTGTCACTGTTCTTACATTAACTACATATAACCTTCTACTGCTCTGACGTTAACCTGATCTTCACTGTCACTGTTCTTACATTAACTACATATAACCTTCTACTGCTCTGACGCTAATCTGATCACACTGTCCACTGTTCTTACATTAACTACATCTAACCTTCTACTGCTCTGACGTTAACATGACTTTCACTGTCACTGCTTTTACATTAACTACATAATTATAACCTTCTACTGCTCTGACGTTAACATGACTTTCACTGTCACTGCTTTTACATTAACTACATACAACCTTCTACTGCTCTGACATTAACATGACTTTCACTGTCACTGCTTTTACATTAACTACATATAACCTTCTACTGCTCTGACATTAACATGACTTTCACTGTCACTGCTTTTACATTAACTACATATAACCTTCTACTGCTCTGACGTTAAGATGACTTTCACTGTCACTGGTTTTACATTAACTACATATAACCTTCTACTGCTCTGACATTAACATGACTTTCACTGTCACTGCTTTTACATTAACTACATATAACCTTCTACTGCTCTGACATTAACATCACTTTCACTGTCACTGCTTTTACATTAACTACATATAACCTTCCACTGCTCTGACGTTAACATGACTTTCACTGTCACTGCTTTTACATTAACAACATATAACCTTCTACTGCTCTGACGTTAACATGACTTTCACTGTCACTGCTTTTACATTAACTACATATAACCTTCTACTGCTCTGACATTAACATGATCTTCACTGTCACTGTTCTTACATTAACTACAAATAACCTTCTACTGCTCTGACGTTAACCTGATCACACTGTCACTGTTCTTACATTAACTACATATAACCTTCTACTGCTCTGACGTTAATATAATCTTCACTTTATCTGCTTTTACATTAACTACATATAACCTTCTACTGCTCTGACGTTAACATGACTTTCACTGTCACTGCTTTTACATTAACTACATAATTATAACCTTCTACTGCTCTGACGTTAACATGACTTTCACTGTCACTGCTTTTACATTAACTACATATAACCTTCTACTGCTCTGACATTAACATGACTTTCACTGTCACTGCTTTTACATTAACTACATATAACCTTCGACTGCTCTGACGTTAAGATGACTTTCACTGTCACTGCTTTTACATTAACTACATATAACCTTCTACTGCTCTGACATTAACATGACTTTCACTGTCACTGCTTTTACATTAACAACATATAACCTTCTACTGCTCTGACGTTAACATGACCTTCACTGTCACTGCTTTTACATTAACAACATATAACCTTCTACTGCTCTGACGTTAACATGACTTTCACTGTCACTGCTTTTACATTAACAACATATAACCTTCTACTGCTCTGACGTTAACATGACTTTCACTGTCACTGCTTTTACATTAACTACATATAACCTTCTACTGCTCTGACGTTAACATGACTTTCACTGTCACTGCTTTTACATTAACAACATATAACCTTCTACTGCTCTGACGTTAACATGACTTTCACTGTCACTGCTTTTACATTAACAACATATAACCTTCTACTGCTCTGACGTTAACATGACTTTCACTGTCACTGCTTTTACATTAACAACATATAACCTTCTACTGCTCTGACCTTAACATGACTTTCACTGTCACTGCTTTTACATTAACTACATATAACCGTCTACTGCTCTGACGTTAACATGACTTTCACAGTCACTGCCTTACATTAACTACATATAACCTTCTACTGCTCTGACGTTAACATGACTTTCACTGTCACTGCTTTTACATTAACTACATATAACCATTTACTGCTCTGACGTTAACAGGACTTTCACTGTCACTGCTTTTACATTAACTACATACCGGTACATATTACCATCAACTGTTCTGTGGTAAACACAATATTCAATACAACTGCTTTTACATGAACCAGATTTGACATCAAATGCTCCGCTTTTCTTCAACTACTTTGTTGGAAACTAGATCTTACCTTTAACTGTTCTAGGTGGTCATGGTAGGGAGGGATTTGTAAAAGCATTGAAAGGGAAGTAACTCCTGCTTTGAAATCTGGATCATCAACTGAAAGAGTAGAAAATAAAACCGGTGGTGAATGGCATAAAAGCATTCACAAATTTGTTAATTGCATTTGCATTTTTTGACAACAGTTTTGTCCTGAGGTTTCGTCTGGGTACTCTTCGAGTTTTGCCCTAAATACCTATGTTTTACCAAAACCTTGTGTTGAGACTGGGATAAAGTTTTGAGCAAGTGTGTCATCTGTTCTACTTATGACCATAAAATTGCAGGTACTAAAATCAATACCTTGTTCATATACTGAAAGAATGAAAAGATGAAAAATTTAAATTTCCATTTATATTTTGTACGTATATTATGCTGCTGACAATCAAATGGTACAGAACTGGATTAGACCTTTCCTTTTTTCGACAAAAATACTGAAACTACGCATAACACACCTATTTCAAAGTTCCATAATTGATAGAATGCACGTTTGGCTCAAGCAGGTGAGAAAAAAGGTAGGCTCTCTGCCACTAAAATAACAAAAGACAAAGATGAAAAACTTCGAACCCAACATGTCTATGAAAAAAGTAAGTAAGACTGAACATGCTAAGATAGCTGGAAGCAGGCATTCAATGGTTAACAACCATGACAATGGGAAAAGTCATATGTCCTGCAATGTTAAACTGGGAAATATTAAAGATTTGAAACTACAGAGCTCTGAGTGATACTGCATTATAATGATGATCAAGTTTTGGTATGAGTTTTACCCCAATTTTTTTTATTTAAACGTGGGACCCCCAAATTCAGCGTTGCGACCCTTAAATAATTTTTCCAGGAGTCCCTGGACCCTCAAATGAAAAATCCTAGGGAAAATGGCCCCCGACCAGTTCATTAAGGTAAACTTTAATATTGTTAACTCTTCGTTATACATGTAATGAAATTCTACTTACAATTGAGGTTATCAAGGGGATTTGAAGATGTTCCGGGGGAAACTGTGTTGGCTGGAGTTACTGATGATCGTGGCTCTACACCTTTGAATTTCTCCACTGCAATATATTTTGCAACTTTTTTGTAGAATGTTAAATAACAATTGCTTAAAATATGTATATAATTTTATGACAGCCTTATTCACTACGGCCTGTTGTACTGAATAATCGCTTGCTCATCGGTTACTAAGGCATCTGATAATGATGATCGATTATAACAAAATAATCCATCATCGGTAAAATGCACTTTAATTAATGTTGAAAATAGAAATAAACATGATTATCCACCAGAATACTCTTGAGAAAATGAGCGTCATATTGACTAACCAGTTATAACCGATGATTGATTGATCTTACCTTCATCCTCGTATTCCAGTCTCACAGCATAACCCAGTAACCAGTCTTATCTTACCCTAGTCCCCATACTCCAGCCACACAGCATAACCTAGTAACCAGTCTAATCTTACCTTCGTCCAAATACTCCAGCCTCACAGCATAACCCATTAACCAGTCTAATCTTACCTTCGTCTCCATATTCCAGTCTCACAGCATAATCCAGTAACCAGTCTAATCTTACCTTTATCCCCATACTCCAGTCTCACAGCATATCCCAGTAACCAGTATAATCTTACCTTCGTCCCCATACTCTAGTCTCACAGCATAACCTAGTAACCAGTCTAATCTTACCTTCGTCCCCCATACTCCAGTCTCACAGCATAACCTAGTAACTAGTCTAATCTTACCCTCATCCCCATACTCCAGCCTCACAGCATAACCTAGTAACTAGTCTAATCTTACCTTCGTCCCCATACTCCAGCCTCACAGCATAATCCAGTAACCAGTCTAATCTTACCTTTATCCCCATACTCCAGTCTCACAGCATAACCTAGTAACCAGTCAAATCTTACCTTCGTCCCCTTACTCCAGTCTCACAGCATAACCTAGTAACCAGTCTCATCTTACCTTCGTCCCCATACTCCAGTCTCACAGCATAACCCATTAACCAGTCTAATCTTACCTTTATCCCCATACTCCAGTCTCACAGCATATCCCAGTAACCAGTCTAATCTTACCTTCGTCCCCAGACTCCAGTCTCACAGCATAACCTAGTAACCAGTCTAATCTTACATTCGTCCCCATACTCCAGTCTCACAGCATAACCTAGTAACTAGTCTAATATTACCTTCGTCCCTATTCTCCAGTCTCACAGCATAACCTAGTAACCAGGCTAATCTTACCTTCGTCCCCATACTCCAGTCTCACAGCATATCCCAGTAACCAGTCTAATACTGCATTTTTATCTTGTGCAGAGTATGGACATCCTAGCTCCTGTAAGTACTAAAGTAAGGACATAAAATTACATGTGTGTACACAGTGACCACATTAATTTTAAGCTATGAACATGTATTTTCATTTATTCTAGATTAGAGGGAAACAAAAGCTGGTATTTAATTAAAAAAAATATTTTTTAACATAGTTCCGAGTATTAAATATGATTAACGAGTATTAAATATTCACGGGTATTGAATTTAATTATGAAAAAACCTTATGCTGCATCTTTTAAGAACCCAAACTGTCGTCTGTCCCTTAAACTATAATGCATTACGACAATTTCAATCAAGATATCTCTTAACACGTTCTAAAAGTTTTTCTTATCCATCAGGCAGACAAATTACAGTGTCTCTCATGATAAATCTGTCCAGTCTTAGGACTCGGGCAAACTACTGGTGGTGATGCCATTATAAATACAAAGGGGAAATATCAAAATTGTTCCAATTAGGTTATTATGCAAACATGTAACTAGGACCAGAATGTCATTTTGATATTGCAGTTTGTGACATTAAGTTCGGCAAGAAATAGAATCTAGAATGAGCTAAGGCCAGAAATAGTCAGCAGCCCTGGCCTATTGTGTAGGTCTGTCATTTGACTACATGGCACAGTCTTTGAATTAAAAAGTTTGTGTCACTAGCCCGAATACTTATATACTCAATGAAAACTCGTACATTTTCCTTTAGCCCGACTACATAAATTAAAAAAAATAGCCCGAATGACAGTTTACTAGCCCAGCCCCGGGCTTCGGGCTAGTGGGTTAATTAGAAGACTGCCGGCATAGGAGTGAACTACCGGTAACTCCGCAAGATGATCCAAATTAGTTTGATGACTTGTATGTGGTTTCAGAGGGGGCGAAACATAGTCTTGATCATTTTCGATGCTTGATTGTAAATACAAACGTCTTGAAAACGTGCAGAAAAAAAACTGAAACCGGCAACACGTGTCTGTTATTATTATAGTATTTTTGACCATCCACATTTAGTTTGCCGATATAATGATGAAGTTTCCCTCTTTATTTATTACATTAGTTTCTTTCTGCTGTTCTTTATATCTTCGATAGAAAGTGCATTGTATCAGCCAATCAGAAACGATACCAGAATCTCGGCAATCTTCAATTTTTTTTAGAAGTACTGTTCTTGACGTTTGTCTTGAAAACAAGCAAGCGTAGCAGATGATCTAGACTAGGAAAAACAGAGGTGGAATCAGTAAAAACATGTATGTCATCTTCAAGGGAAATGAATTCTTTAACATTGTTTTTTTCAAAGAAAGGGTGATAGAAAGGGTGAGACAAACTATAAAATATATCCATGGGACATGGATGCTCCGCTTTAGCTCTGTCAGTCACATAAAACTTCAATGTAAATTAACAAAGCACAAAAAGTAGGTTAAAGTCATTCATATTGACCTACTTTTGTTAGGAACATACCAGTGGTTTTTTTAGGGATGGGTATTGTCAAGATTTTTATATCGCGATATATTGCGATGCGGATACGTATCACGATTTATTGTCATATATTGGTCACAAGCCTTTGTCATGTATGTCATTTTATGTATAATATGCCATTTAATTTATATGCATCATCACGGTTAACTGTGCATACATTTGATCTGCAAATAAATTCTTCAAACTGTGTGTTTTGACAGGCAGCTGGCACGGAACTAGGATAGTAAAAGATGGACTTAGAGTGATTAAATTATTAATTGATTTCTGGATATAAACTTTATTTTTTGGTCAAGAAATCAATTTTTTGGTCAAGAAATCAATTTTTAATCACTCTAAGTCCATCTTTACTATCCTAGCTGTGTGCCGGCTGGTAAAAGATGGACCTAGAGTGATTAAAATATTAAGTAATTGATTTCTGGATATAAACTTTATTTTTTGGTCAAGAAATCAATTTTTAATCACTCTAAGTCCATCTTTACTATCCTAGCAGTGTGTCGGCTGCCTGTGTGTGGTTAATTTAACTGTTAAAACTTTTATTTCTCTAGAAACAACATACATAGCTAGAAACAATGTTCATGTTACCTCAAATAAGGGTCAGAGCATATTAAACCAACAATGGTCTCGTAAGTCATTGTTGGACGTGCTCAATTTAAGAATCTAAAACTGCGCTATGCTTGAAAAACAATTTATTACAACACAGGAATAGGTGAATTAATGAATATTATTGAATTAACGCAAATAATTAAGAAAATATGACGAAATTTGTTAGTTTTGGATCTTATAAATTACTTTGCTTGACCGCTTTCCACCTGTCCCGTGTTTTCTTAATGTCCAGTCTTTTAGTAGCCACCGATAAAAACAAATATGGCCACTAACTCGTTCGAAATTGTTAAAAAAAATAAACAAGAAATATCACTGTAAGTGACAATGCCCCCAAAGTGTCCTTTGACCTCTAAGTATGACCTTGACCTTGGAGCCATGGACCTGGATTTTGTGCACGACACATCGTTTGGTTGTGGTGAGCACTTGTGCCAAGTTATTTGAAAATCCGTCCAGGCATGCAAAAGTTATTGACCGGACACAATTTGAACTTTGACCTCTAATTGTGACCTTGACCTTGGGACCACAGACCTGGATTTTGTGTGCGACACATCGTCTTGTTGTGGTGAGCACTTGCGCCAAGTTATTTGAAAATTTGTCCATGAATGCCAGAGTTATTGACCGGACACGATTTGACTTTTGACCTCCAAGTGTGACCTTGACCTTGAAGACCTGGGGTTTGCGCACGACACATTGTCTTGTTATGGTGATCACTTGTGCCAAGTTATTTAAAAATCCCTGCAGGGGTTGTGGCGTTATGGTCCGGACACGAAATTGCGTACCTGTTTTTGACCTATGAACTGCAAGTGTGACCTTGACCTTTGAGGTACGGACCTGGGTTTTGCGCGCGACACATCGTCTTGTTATTGTGAACACTTGTGCCAAGTAATTTAAATATCCCTGCATGGGGTTGTGACGTTACGGCCCGGACACGAAAATGCATACCTGTTTTTTACCTATGAACTGCAAGTGTGACCTTGACCTTTGAGGTACGGACATGGGTATTGCGCGTGACACATCGTCTTGTTATGGTGATCACTTGTGCCAAGTTACTTAAAAATCCTTGCAGGGGTTGTGACGTTACGGTCCGGACATGAAATTGCGTACCTGTTTTTGATCTATAAACTGCAAGTGTGACCTTGACCGTTGAGGTACGGACCTGGGTATTGCGCGCGACACATCGTCTTGTTATGCTGATTACTTGTGGCAAGTTAATTAAAAATCCATGCAGGGTTTTTGAAGGTACTTTCCGGACACGAACTGTGGAATGACGGGACGGAATCCGGACAGACAGACGGACGTTGCGATTACTATATGCCCCAAAACCTTTTCGGGGGCATAAAAATTAACTGTTACTTTTGTTCTGAACACAAAAATCTGGCAAAACATTCCAGAACCTTCCTGTACTAGATAACTTTTGATACTTTTGCTATTAATATGCGGATTATCCCTGCATAGTGTATTTGAGAAGTAGTAATTATCACGTGACAACTCGTTCTGAAATTCAGTTTACATGTATCATGTCTAAAAATAAACTGAAATATTCCAGATCCTACCTGGACTCGAAAAGCTGCACTGGG
Organism: Cyrtodaria siliqua; assembly: GCA_037043455.1. Lineage (NCBI taxonomy): Eukaryota > Metazoa > Mollusca > Bivalvia > Adapedonta > Hiatellidae > Cyrtodaria > Cyrtodaria siliqua. Next base: position 67,826 of record JAWPHD010010708.1, read on the forward strand.
TTCCTATACTATTGATATACTATTACTAGACTACTGATGCACAAGAAACAGCTGAAACTGTGTCAAAACAAAATGAGCATCAACAAGCTTACAGTACATGTGCAATTGTACAGATTTGTGGATCCTTACCGGAAGCGACGGAATTTAAAAAAATCATTAGCCTTTGGTTCGCCAATAGGTATAACGTTGGTAACCAATCTTCCCGCGACTCTACACCTGAGGTAGTATCGGTGGCCTCGTTGTTACCAAATGTTACCATCGATGCCCATTGGTAACCCGAAGTTAACCGACATGGTTGCCAATGGGAGAACTCTGAACGCACCCAATAATGTCATCCAACGCCAAGTATTGCACGAAAAAACTTGGAAAATGAGCAGCAGAAGGATGGATAGACCTTCCGTTTAAACAAAGCAAATTAGAAGCAGGACTTCCACAATCTGATGGACCCCGAGCCAAACACTGATCTGCCTTAGTCCGACTCTGTCCAACACACACTGTGCAAGACAAGTTAGGTATCAAGCGTCAATACTTCAAAAAACAACAAAAATATTGGTTCAGTAGTATTATACCAAATAGTTTGCGAACAATCCAACGGCATAAACATATGGAGTTAATGGTGCGTTTTTATTGACCGCCAGTATACATATGATCTGTTACATCATAATTGTTGTTGTATTTCTTCCACTTGTTACCTGTAATGAAATACTTCACGAGAATCATCAATGTATACATGGTAATGTGTTTGCAAAGTATACATTAAAGCTTTTGATTCATGTGAAAACTTCCCAATTCAAGGCAAAATGACCTGAATATTCCCAATTGAACGGGTACCGGTACCATTCCCAAAAAGGTGAAAGAAATCGCTGCATACTGCTGCCATACATACTAGTATGTAAACATGTGAAAAATTTGAAATTAACGAAAACTTAAATGTAAAACATTTGCGTATATACCCATGGCTGGACATGATGCCAGGGTAACACTATTACTATGCCGGCTCCACTATAGTGGTGGGCATAAAAAAATATATTTCCTTTAAGAAATCATTCAGTTCACCTACTGTTTCAAAGGCTTTGCTCCAATCAGAACTGGTAACATTTCTTATTGCGGTCCTGTCTTCTATCTTGTAATGTCTTACTTTCTGATCTTCCAGCCAAATAATCATATTACGAAACTCACCGGTATCTGTTAAAAACAAACATTTTAATACTTCAAAATATTATTTTCTAAGTGGGTATATCAAAATGTGCATGGGTACATTTTTGAAAAACAACAAGTTTTCACAAGGTAAACAACAGTATCCAATGAAGCACAGACCTAATAACAAACAGATAGGAAACTTTGTATCAAAACCAGTAAAGCAGCCAAAATATCACATCGGACCAATCACCTTTGCTTTTCCATCTAGCTCCTCTTTCATATTCATTTATTTTGATGAATATGGAAAAACATTTAAAATAAGACATTTTAAAGGAACTAACACAAGTAACGGCAAAATTACACTTCAATCCTGTTTATCAAACTCTATCCAGGTGATCTGGTGATATAATAATATATATTATATATTCTATGATGAATTATAGAAATTTCCCAGTTTAAGAAAATCTATAACATATCCCTTCCTCTACTGTGCTATCTCGCCTAGTTTGCAAGATAGCACAGTAGCCAAATGTTATAAACTAGACGATAGACGTCACAATATTACGTCACGAATTGACGTCATGATATTAATCCGCGCTGTCGCCAAAGGAGTGAAAAAAGAAGGAATACTTGTGCCAAAAGACGATTGGAAAGAAATTCATCACAGAATATATATTATATAGTTTAATTAACATTTTTGTCGTGATACGGAAAATAATTCACTCGTGAGAAATATTCTTGCGACATAGAAACTCGTGCGAAAACGCACTCGTTTCTATATCGCAAGAATCTTTTTCACTCGGAATTATTTCCCGTATCACTTCAACAATGTTAATTAAACTCTATATATATGTGCCGATTAAAAGTAAAGTGTAAGGCAAAACAACGTGAATTTTCCCGATTGAAAGGGTACCGTTACCATTCCCAAAAGGATGAAAAAAATCGCTGTTGAATCTATTTCGCTGCATTAAAAACTAACTCACTTTTTTCATTAGGCAACCACCATTTTATTTTCATTTTTCTGAATTTACCAATTTTCAGCAATCAGCCTTGTCAACTCAAGCCGGCCGCTGTAAAAATCGCCGTCTACTTTTGAAATTCAGCCAGTTACTTTTATCATGTTTATTTCTAGAAGAAAAATATTTTAAACCAAATTTTAGCATTTCATTGTCCATACTCTGATGTCGATATATATAATTTCCCAACTGAAATACGATTGCCCATGAGAGTAACGGAGATGCCAAAATGAGTGCCAGATTAGACTAAATCGAGCAGACGGTTGTGCCAAGTGTATTTATCAAGCATCTTTCCGGTTCCGACTATGGCAGACAGAAAGAGAAAGAGAGAAATTCCAGCGTCACAGAATCGACAGAAGACGCCAATTTCATTCTTTCGAAGAACCGAAGGTAGACTAAACATCAGCAAGCAAACAAGTCATTACAAGATTATAATTACATTACTGTTAGCTATAATGACTTTCTGGTGATAATGTATCAATGGTCATCGTGTAAATAGTTGCCATTTTTCGCGAGTTAAGAATTTTTGACAGTATGTGCAACAATGAAATACATTCTCATTACCTCAAAAACTTCAGATATCAAAATAAGGGATATAAATAGCTCCAGAGTGCAGGAAATTGCATCTCATGGTGGGTGATTTCAACAAATTTGAACCCCTCCCGGACCCACCCCACTGGTGGCCTGGTACTTCGAATTTCTTGCCTGCGACTCTAGAAAACTGTTACAAGACTGCCAATCCGTATCATCTCTTTAAATCCGTATCATCTCTTTATAATAAAACTATCTCATAAAATATTGTTTCACATAATTCCTTGGACTTTCATCTTTCCATAAGATTATATTTAATGAGTTATTTTAAGATGTTGTTTAAGAAAAAAATCCAATTTTAGAATGATGTTAAACGCATATAATTCGCCATTTTGAGTGACGAGAAATTGATGTTTTATTAAAGGTGAATGGTCACCCTTTTTGTAGTATTATCAATTAACAAATTTCACTCAACGTCTTGATATAGTCCCGGAGAGAAGCAATGCATATATTTAAAACCGCTACTAAGCTGTATGTAAAAATAAGCATTATTTGCATGACGTAGATACTACTTTTATCACTGTGTGACTGCATGGGGAAATGAGGTAAATCTGAATTGAATAGCTGCACAACTATTGCCAGATAATTGATAAATACATTTACCTGTGGATTAATTTAACTGTTCAAAGTTTTCTACGTCATCAAATAAAATCTTCGCTTTTCACAGATATTGCAATTCACAAATATATGTTGTTGTGTATTGATTTCGATTTAAATAAACATTTTCATGAAACAAAACATGGCCGGAGAACTTTAAACAACATCTACCATAAAAATACCAATGCTTCCTGCTAAGTTTCGTCAAATCCAACAAGGCATAAAAAAAAAATTAAAAAAAAGGAATTAAACCAATTTAAACAAATGAAACAATGAAATGATTTTTTTTTTTAAAAAATCAAATGAAATAAAAAAAAAAAAAAGGAAAAAAAATAAAAAAAAATAATGAAAAATATTTAAAAATAAAAAAAAAAATAAAAAAAAATCAATGAATAAAAAAACAACATAAAAATATTTAAAAAAAAAAAAAAAAAAAAAAAGGAAAAAAAATCAACATTTTCTTTAAATAATATTCTAATACACCAGCACAATATAGCCTAGTTAAAAATATCTCGTTATATTGAACGATATATCACTGTAATTTTTGCAACGTTAGGAGAATAAAAATTGCGCATTCCGCATTGTAACGTATACAACGTTAGGAGAGCAAGCAAAGCAATGCGAAAGATTTCAGATGTGTGCGTTATTTTCACATTTTAGGGGTATTAGAATAGAAATAGAACATCGTTTACTGTGAATATATTAAACGATAATTCACAGTAAACGATGTTCTATTTCTTAAGGACAAACCGTGATATATTATAGATAATTCACAGTAAACGATGTTCTACTATTTCTTAAATAAACAAATATAATAAATAAAAACTAAGGCTTAACAAGGCAAAACATAGCATTTTTAACTAAATCAAGGGCCATAACTCTGCTGTTACCGGTCCGATCTGGCTGGTTTTCAAACTCATCCGAGCTTTCATTGATATTAACAATCTGGAAAAGGTTGATAAAGATCGGATGAAACATGTAGGCCCTATCGTTTTAACGAGGAAAAATATAGCATCTTTAACTAATTCAAGGGCCATAACTCCGCTGCTACTGATCAGATCTGGCTGTTTTTCGTAATTGTCCGAGCTTTCATTGACATTTACAATCTGCTAAAGTTTGGTAAAGTCAGCTACTCAGAAGGCCCTATCATCTTAGCGAGGCAAAATATAGCCTTTTTAACTAAATCAAGGGCAATAACTTTTACAGGTTCGATCTGGCTGGTTTTTGAACTTTTCCGAGCTTTCATTTACATTAACAATCTGGTAAAGTTTGGTAAAGATCAGATGAAAAATGAAGGACCTATCGTCTTAACGAGGCAAAATATAGCATTTTAAACTAAATCAAGGGCCATAACTCCGCTGTTACTGGTCCGATCTGGCTGGTTTTCAAACTTGTCCGAGCTTTCATTGACATTAAAACCTGGTAAAGTTTGGTAAAGATCGGATGAAAAATGAATGCCCTATCGTCTTGAGGCAAAATGTAGCATTTTTAACTAAATCAAGGGCCATAACTCTGCTGTTACTGGTCCGATCTGGCTGTTTTTCAAACTTGTCCGAGCTTTCATTGACATTAACAATCTGGTAAAGTTTGGTATTAAAGATCGAATGAAAAATGAATGCCCTATCGTCTTAAGGCAAAATATAGCATTTTTAACTAAATCAAGGGCCATCACTCCGCTGTTTCTGGTCCGATCCGGCTGGTTTTCAAACTTGTCCGAGCTTTCCTTGACATTAACAATCTGGTAAAGTTTGGTAAAGATCGGATGATAAATGAAGGCCCTGTCATCTTAATGAGGCAAAATATAGCATTTTAACTAATTCAAGGGCCATAACTCTGCTGTTACTGGTCCGATCTAGCTGGTTTTCGAACTTGTCAAGGCTTTCATTGACATTAACAATCTGGTAAAGCTGTTAAATATCAGATGAAAAATGAAGGCCCTATTGTCTTAACGAAACAATTGTTAACGACGGACGGACGGCGGACAACTCTCCATCCCATAAGCTCTGCTGGCCTTTGGTATGAAAATAATGCAAAAAATCACCTTCCTGAGGGCCCTAGCCCCAGTCTGACTATTGTCCTGCAGACTGCAAGTAGGTCTTGCTTGTTACCTTGTTATTTCCTCCGTCATGCTAGTGTTCATAACTGAACCTATTTTTCTAATACCGTCAAAAAGACGATATTTCTAGACATTTCTAAATACAAGGTACCCATCAGATTTGCATTGAGATCAATGTCGTCAAAATGCTTTTTTAATTTGTATTAAGGCCTAAAAAAAATATATATTGATGTTTCCTGTTACATGCCAAAACGGGGGTCGGTTGGTCGGATTTTCTTTCCTCCTTTTTTGTAAGGCCTCAATACCAGTGTGTTTCAAATTACATGTAACAGCACTGTCAGAATTAAAGTTGCAAAAAACAAGTCTATTGTTTGTTGTGTTTCTTTGGTACACTTACAGAGCTGCAGATATGGGTACTCTGTCGTTATAAAATATTAAGGATTCCGGGAAAACTCATAAATTCCTACCCCAAATCATCTTTAATATGTGTAGCTGTTGAGTGCATTGCGGTGTACTGTAGCTTATGTAAACAACATGCAATATTCGCAATAGGTTGATCTGCTTCTTGCTAGTGCACTCAATTTTGATTGGAAGTTTAAAAATAGAGGTATCATGTGATATGTATTCCTGGAAACCCCTTCCAAAATTAGTATATCTTCATCCATTGTAATCATCCAAATCGTAGAACATCCATCATCTATCTTAGTTTTAAAATAATAAAATAATATTTAGCCTTAAAAATTTCAAGATTTGTAAGAATCTAGCTTATGGCTAGGGGAAATATGCTGTGAAAAAAATGACACGATAATATTGAATGCAAATGGCGGACATTTTGTGTAATCCGCGAATGTGGGTTGCAGGTAAAACCCGTGTATAATACAATATTCAATCTGACTATTTCTTTGCAACAAGTAAGTTAAAACATTTATCTTGAGATTTATGTATGTTTTTGACTTCGTATGCTTGATTCTGATGAGAAAAGCTAACTTCAAATCGACAACTTTCAATGCCAAAAAGACGTAAAAAATCGTTGAAAATCGAAAATGGAAACGAGCGTTGCTAAGCTACGGGACTGGTATAATAATTAATTTGCGTCGTCATCATCGGGGTTGTTTTTACCGCTATAAAACAAATACGGTCGGGGGGTAAAAATCATGGTCGGTCGGGTAACAGGAAACAAAACATTTTTTTTAGGCCTAATGATCGTACAAACAGAGCTTAAAACATCTCCTTAACAGAATTATAACTTTACCAGAGTTGCATCACTTTCTGAGAACGATATTCACCCCATGTACTTTCTACTGAAAACAAAGGCAAAACAATAATAGTGTCAGCGAACATGGACCACCAAAAATCTGCAGTCGGTCTGGTTACCAGAACAACACATCATAAATATGGATGGTCAAACATACTATAATATTTGTTTATGGTGGTTCAGGTTTCAATATTATTCCTGCACAAAGTGTCTATGGGTTTGTATTTAAATCAATTCATAATATTTCATTGCCAAAATGTTGAGATTTTACTTTATTTTCACTAGGCACAGACATACTAATAAACAGATAGGAAACTCCCTATCTTAACCAATGAAGTAACCAAAATATAACGTGATACCTGAACTTTTGTTTCTATCTTCTCCCTTAATTATCCACTGAGTTTGATGAGAATATATTCAAAAGATTCATAGTGAACAGTAAAATGGGACTATAATAATTTATGTTTATTTTCAAAATAAGAAATTGTATAAAAAGTTGTTTAAAGTTAAAAATGTCATCATTTTTCGCTGTTCTCTTAAAAATCAAGGTTTTGACATAGACAAAGCTTCCGCCAAACTCCTATTTTGCTCTAAATGTATTACATTTAAAGAGAAAACAAAAAACTATCATTGGAAAGAAAATTAAATTTGTGATGGGATTTGGCATGAATGAAACTTGTATCTACAAAATTCTTCATGATATGTGTGTTTAAAGTTGGGAAATATTTTTTGAAATTTTTGCACTGTGCCATGTGAAATTTAGATAATGTTCTTAGCGTCCAATCTATTTGTTATTAGGTCTCTGCACTAGGTGATAAAATGTGTGTTACTCAGTTTTTATCCTTAGGATCTATTCTTTGGCAGAGTAAAAAGACAATAATTTTCAAGATTTCAATTTTGAAAGATACATATATTGAATCAGTTCACATGAATGTGCATGAAATATGCAGGGTTTTAAAATAATCACAATGTAGATACCTTAATTTTAACAGTAAATTTGGTTGAACATCAAGGATAAAGACCGAGTTTATCACCTACCAGAATGTATTATTTCTGGTCACTGGTTGGTCAGTTTTTTTGACGATGCTGTATCAAAATTATGAATGGTCGAAGAATGATCTACAGGCGTAATTACACCATTGCGTTTGTGCTTCCGTGGTGTATAGTCAAATAGTGCTTAATAAAAAACTTTTCCCTGCCTTACTCAGTGATACAAAATTCACACTTTTGATTGCTTTTTGTTATCATTACCTATAATTCATCCAAATGATGTATTGGGAACATTTGTGAGAGTTTCATTATAATTGACATAGACAGTAAAGCAAAAGTAGAAATGGGGTAATTCTATCTGTGACATGTCAAAATAAAACGTGACGTCATTCAACAGATTGGCTTTTTCTTACATGATACATGGCCCCCTGTTTTTATTGCATTTTTATATAGGCTGACGCTCGATCGTTTGATTGATATGTGTTTTAAAATTTTCTATGGAGAAAAATGCACATTTTTTGTCTCTTGACATTCATCCTATATAAAACAAAGAAGGAAAATCAATGGTGCGATGTAACCTAAAGAGAGCTAAATGGGATAAATCGGACTCTCTTGGATTCGTACTTCTAGTCGAATTTCAGATGAAAACTAGTAAGGCCAAAAAAAAAATACCTGCGTTTCCGGTGACTGACCCAGTTTTTAAGGGGCCGACCCTAAAACTTTTTATGAAAAAACACACAATAATAATAAAAAAAAAAAAATTAAAAAAAAAAAGAGAAAATTAAATTTGTTCTGAACAATGATTTATCACAATATATCGAGGTAAACTGACATCATAGAGAAACTTTCAGTTGTACCATCAACTTGTATGGGGTTTATGAGATAAATACATGTAGAATCTCACAATATCTTGCACCAAAAAAAAGAAAGAAAAAAATAGGCCTTACGTAACCCTATTTTTTTTAGAGCATGCAATAGGAAACACACCTATTTTTTTTTGCCTAAACAGAGTTCTGAAACACACACTGCATGTGCTTTTATGTCGTTTTTGAGAATATTTAGTCAGTTTTCATCTCTAACAGTCGTAATTTCGAGGGGGTCTTAAAATGGCGTGCCTGGGCTACTTCTTTAATTGAACTTTAATTCTTTGATATGAAAATGTAGGTTGCTGTGTGTGGAACATGTTTTCCAAACTTTATCTTCAAAAAAAAAAAGTTTTGTAGGTTTGCCACAACTAAATCTGTTCCCTACCCCCAAAAAATAGGATATTGTGAACATTTTTAGAAGGGTTTAACTTGTTAATATACATAAAACACTGACTTTGTAGCATACGGCTATTATCAATTTTGATTTTAGTGGAACTTGTGACATGTTTGAGTGCATTTATACTCAACTAAAAATAGCTAAGCCACAAATTGATGGAATTTACTAGGAAAACACGTTTTGGTGTGCAAATCTGAATATTGTACATAATTATGCAAAGTGCTGCTGGTTACTTAAATGCATGTTTTATTGATGTTTATTGAATTATTTTGATAATTTCTCACATTTGTCAAATATATTGCCAAGAAATGTCATTTCATATGACAATTCAAATAGTGTAAAACTAAAGAAAAAAGTCTTTGAATTTGGTAAATTTCAACTTTTTCTATGCAACTTCAAATGTCCATATCTCGGTCAATACTAGTTCAATTTCCACAAATTATGCATTTTGAGCATGATATATAGCTGAGAATATGAAAACTTTATATTTAAAAATTATGAATGTTTTGTGGTTCTCTTTAAGGCGTAATTACACCATTGCGTTTGTGCTTCTGTATATAGTCAAATATTATAGTGCTTAATGAAAAACGTTTCCCTGCCCTAGTGATAATTAAGTGATAAAACAAGTGCATACATGTGATATCTCCCGCCGGGAGCTAATTTCTCCCGGGATTTCACGGAACTCCATTTCTCCCGGTATTTTCCACCGAGTTCCAAAATTTCGCTATTTGCAAATCCTTTTGGGTAATTGCTATGATTTATTGGATTAAGACTGAGTTTTCCGAATGATCTAGAAAATAAACACTGTCTTATCTATATCTGTGAAAACATTGCCCCTGGTCAGGTAATTAAAAGGATTAGCATGTCAGCTAATTAGTTTATTGTGTGAAAATAATGATTGGACTGTTTGTTTATGACACGTGGTATCACATGTGGCTGCGATATCTGTAATGTCCATGGGAGATTGATAGAAATATACGGACTATAAGTAGGCTGGTAATTAGCGAATTCGGCATCGATTGATATTTGGTATATTAATTGGATTAAAATTATAATATAATTGAGGACAATTAAAGGATGACAATTTCAACTAATCGATTGCGGTTTGTCATGATTTGAGAAGTGTTTTGTCTGTGTATAAAATGGGAAGCATCTTCATTATGTGCTATGCTTAATTACGCTGATGGGGTCATTGTTGTATCGGGTACTACAGAAAGGTACCCGGGGTACATTTATGTAAACAGAAACATACCCGAAAATCTTTGAATTCCAGAACGGCACCCAAATATACAGAAACGTACTCGGACAAACAAGATCTCATTGGCGGAATTAAAACATTTTAGAACTTGATAAAACAACTACTTGAACAATATTGTTTATCATTAACTATTGCGCTATAGTTCTTAAAAAATATTTAGGCTGCCGTAGCATGGATCTACATACACATATCCATGGCCGTAGTTAGTAATTTGTAAATCATCAAACCCCGCGCAAAAAAGTAAACAAATATGCAGCTCGTCATTCAAGAAGAGTTGATCAAATATTTAGACCAACTGCATTCCTTTAAGGCGGAGGCAACTGCGAGCGGCTTTTAAAAAGTGTATCGATTAAACTTTGTAAACAGTGAAAGTTTCGTTTCCATGAATTAACAGAACGCGTTACGGCCACATTTTACGACATTGTATTTTGCCTTGGGTACATTTATGTATATTTGGGGTCATTCTGGATTTCGATGGTTTTCGGGTACATAAATGTACCCCGGGTGCCTTTCTGTAGTACCCGGTGCGACAATGACCCCATCAGCCTTAATTACATGCTATACTAATTATATGCTATGCTAACATGAAATAAACAGTATTGTATACATGTATAAAATATCATGTTTTTATGCTGATTTACCCCCTTTATTAAGGTTTAAATCAGAAAAAAATCTACCGGTACGCGTTAAGAATTCGAGAATAAAAAACTCCCTGGTTTTTGTCAAATCTCCCTGGAAAAAAAGTCAAATCTCCCAGGTAACCCTCCTGAAAATATCACATGTATGCAAGAGGGCCAAATGGCCCTAAATCGATCACCTGAGGATCTTTGCAATGATGAAAAAATTGTCAACCCGCAAATGCTGAATGAAGATGTTTTTAAGTCTTTCCTTATTTAAGTCTATGTAAAAACATGCAAAATCTTTTCATACAAACTTTGGACCCAGGGATTGCGGCCATCTTTGACCCCAGGGATTTCAAATGAGCAAACTTGATAGACGATAGACGGTTAGCGATCATTAATAATAATAATAAAGAACAAGAGAGCAAGAGGGCATGTGGATGCTCTTCAAGCTAAAATGGCTCTTATATCAAGGGGTTTCAGGATCACCATTTGAACAAACTTGGTAGAGCACCATAAGCTTATAGCAAATGCAAAATATTAAACCTCTGGCTCTTGCAGTTTCAGAGAAGATTATTTTTTTAAGTTTTTCCCTATACAAGTCTATGTAAAACAAAAGAGGGCTAGCGTGGCGCAGTCGGTAGCGCGGCAGATTTGTAACCGGAGGCCCCGTGTTTAATCCTCCGTGGTGCCACTGAGTTCTGTCGGTGTGTTCTTGGGCAAGGCATTTTCCCTTAGCCTCGTCCATGGGATGGGGACGTAAACCGGGCGTCCCGTGTAACGGTCTATCCTCCGATCACGTTAAAGTGATAAAACCAGAAACACACATTTTTTTTTTTTAGATAAAAGAGGAAAAAATTCCCAATTTAAAAAAAAAAAAATTAAGTGTGCCAATCCAATGATTGGGGTTCAAAAGCTTATAAATGCTTCTGTTTATCTTGGTGTACAAACAGTATTAAAGATATAATTATGAAAGGAATGCTTTACTTTATATTTTTCCGAATTTTATTAAAAATCGTGTTAAAATTCCCAATTTTATGTAAAAACGCGATAAAATTCCCAATTCCAGGGGTACGGGTTATGTTCCCAAAATCAAAGAAGGAAATTCAATGGTGCAATGTAACCTACTGGCTGTATACCAGATATCGTCATTTTTATGTTGATTTTTTAATATATTTAAATCAAAACTAGTCATCTCATAAATATTTTTGCCGGTAGAGAAGCTTACCCCTTTGCCGTAAATGTTCTGTGTTTACATCGTTCCTATTCTCAGTAACAAGTGTCACGTGACCGTTACTAAATATAGACTGAACTGGGCCGGTCGTTTGAGCCGAATGTAGTAGTTATCGTCATGTTCAGTTTAATACCGAATAATCCATGTTTGGGATGATGAAAACATGTGTATAGTTATTAATTGAAACATAAATATACCATTGCATATGAATACACAAAAAAATATCTTGAAAAAAATGATATCTACAATTTAAAATGTTTTTTCAACTGTAGGTATCGGATGTAATTTACTTCACTTCGACGTTCATAATTTGAAAGGTAATAACTGTCTGCATGACGTGAACTAGTTGTCATCCTCGGCTGAAAATTGTTAGCACATGCTTTTAGTTTTTTGGGCATGTCAAATTGATTCAATGGTTCGACGTAAAAGGTCAGCTATTTTAAAAGGAAATTTTCCTGCGCATTAGCGCGTGATTCCCCCGATTGTGTTTTGTTTATAACGGTATTTATATAGGTAAACGGGTTGGTTTGAGAGTGTTTGTTAACATTTCTAAAATATTTTTTCCTCTCCAATCGTCTGATGATAGTGTGTAGTGATTTGTAAAGTGGGGTCGAAAAATAATCAAAATATTGAGCGTTTTATTGATAATGACGAAATCTGGTGAATGACGATAACTGGTACACAAACAGTACATTACCGGTGTTCGGTGTTCATACCCCACCCATTATGTTTGTTCAAACGAGCGACTAAAAAAGCAGTTTTAAACACAGCATTTACCTTCATGATTAAATTTCTGGGGTTGGTGGTAGTTAAGAGCAAGTAATTTTCTCTGAAACATGTCTGACAATGCGGAAATTCGCTTATTTAGACAGATTTATGATGCTAATAGCTCAAGCCACATAAACTACCGGAAACCGGAAGTGGTATAGACAGGGGATGTAACTTTCGTAGAAATAGTCAAGGCCAGAGGAGAGGATTTGGCCAGAGGGGGTAGACGTTCTAAACTATATTTTCGCACTTTCGGCTTACATAAGTACCTTTTGATCAAAGAAATTCTCGTACGTATTGGTAAGTTATATTTGTTACATTTCTGTAAAAAGAAACAGTGCAAAACCTTCCATTTTTAACTGTTTTAAAATGTTGAGTTGGATAACTTCGTCCTCCAGTACTTTCGCCCTGAACACCACAAAATCGCATGGATCAGAATAGAATAGAATAGAATATATGTTTATTCCAATACAATTAAAAACTCTCTGTTTCCTTGTATGGGTAGCACAAGGGGTAGAAGATATAAAATCGTTTTTGGTAATAGTAAAACAACGTTTGCGGGATACGTTTATACAAAACTGGGATCTATAGCCACTTAAATCATTCAACTAGAGCGACATTTTACAACGTGATTTCAATTTTCAACCATATTTGGATATAGTCAATATTAAAAAATTTCGAACGGCATTAACCCAATAGGCTAGAGATTGAAACGGGTCATTGGAAAAACCAATAAAAATACCAAGAGAAAACAGAAAATGCCAATTCTGTAGTTCTCTTGGAGATGAATTTCATTTTTTATTTGAATGCACATTATACAACGATCTGAGATCAACATTGTTTAAAAAGTACTTTTCGAAAAACAGCAACATGTTCAAAACTATAGAATTATTTCAGTCAGAAAATAAGCAACAATTACGAAACTTAGCCACATATGTATTTAAAGGATTTGAAAAAAGAAAAAGTATTATCTGTGAAAACTCCCAATAACAGTTATGTTGGTGTTTTTATTTAACACGCTCTGTGCAACTTAGAGTTATAATATATCTTGTATGTCAAAATTCAGAGAGAAGCTGTTAAACAACAGTATTGTAATACTTAAAATGTTCATATCTTAAAAACACTTGTTACTAAATAATAGCGCATTTCATGTGTGACATTGTTAGATTAATATAACATTGTATTTGATAAACATGATTCTAAGTAATATTTATATTAACACTGTCATAACGCCATTGATATAATAGAAAAGCTTGTTATAAAATTGTGCTCAAGAGTCATATATGACTTATTGCATAATATGTATGTACTTTGTAAGGTTTATTTGGGATGGCCTCGACCCAAATAGACCTATGACGAGGCTAATAAAAGTTCTTCTTCTATACAAATGCATAATGATTAGAACAATAATACAAGTTAAATGCAATGTATCCTCGTCACTGACAGTGTTTTCCCCAGGAATTTCTCAAGGCATGTCGCCTTTGTCAGAGAAAATATGCTTCAGAGTGTATCCTTATACCTGACGCCTATATGTATGGGCAGTTTGTTAGAAAGACACTATAAATAATGTTAAATTTTTCTAGGCCCATTTGGGGCCGGACCCCATCCCAATCACAAATATCCTCATATTTTCCCCAAAAAAAAGCAAAACATTTTCCCAAAATTATAAAAATAAATAAAATAATCTTATATTAAATGTAGCCCTATTTGACAATGTATTTGTTGCAGACTTGTGTAAGAGCTTGATTTTGAAACTATTCCAAACATTTTTAGTGCCTTCCTATGTAATATATCACTATGTAATATAGTAGGATTATTCTTTTTCCCAATTTGTAGATTTCACGCGCATTTTTCCCAATTCAAAAGGTCCCTGGTCCCACTTCCAAAAATGCAGAAAAATTCCCTGGTTTTCGGTAGCCATGATCCAGAGAAACATTTTAATAGAGTTGAGATTTGAAAAATTTGAACAGGATCATGAGGTAACATCAAACGTGATACGCCATATCTAGCAGAGGCATACCTAGGTAATTTTCTAGTACGCAAAATTGCTACGGGAATCTTTGTTTTAAATTAATAAGCACAAAAACCTAGGGCTGCCATAGTGCATAAAATACATGTCTACGAACGGCGAGACGGTTTTTGATGTGCGTCCGCAGGCTTTTTCATGTACATGTAGATAGAGTTTTAGTTTAATTCCTTTGACAAAACTGCTAGTTACGTATCTTATATAATTTTATATCATCTGCTGGATCCCTAATATTTTTGGAGACATACATGTATAAAGCGCAAACAAACTTGTCAATGGACTGCATTTTCCAAAAATAATCCCTCATCTTCTAGTGCAATGAAGTACTACTGTTTCAGACTTACAGTTCTTTAACATATTTAGAGCATTTATTTCTTGCCTTTTCCAGATAGTGTGCTAGTACTATCAGTCAGAGCTCTAACCTTAAACAGTTACGTTTTTCATAACCTGTGACTGTTTAATATTTAAAAAAACACTAAAACTGAGATAGTAACCAGAATCAGTTACTACCACAAAATCATTCAAGTTTAGATGCATTCTATCTTCTGTACAGGAATTTTCCCTATATAGGTATATATAATTTTCTCCAGGTAGGGTGATTATTCAACTTTACAACCAGGCAATAAAATTCTATGAGCATTGTATTTTCATGAGCATGGAGAAAATCCAATGCGCAAGGCCTCTCAAGTTACCTACTGTTATGCAACAAAATTCATTAAGAATCATTTTGTAGGCTTCAACATGATAAGTAGTGAACAACTCCCGATTGGATCTTGATGAAGATGTATTTATCATTAATAATAAGTATTCAGACATAAATAAACACTGCACATTTCGCAACTATTTCGATTGATTAGCAAATGATCTTGGTAACTGATTTAGGTTACAAATGGTTATTAGGGAAAAATATCTGCAACTCTAAACCAAAGGAAGATAATAATTCAGCATTTTAATAACTTCCAGCAGTTATAAAACGTGTAACTGTTTAAGGTTAGAGCTCTGACTAAATATTACAATCTGTTATTGCGTGAACACCTGAACGTGCATGAAATGAAATGGGTTTTTAACTTTTACGTCATTATATCATATGAGGTTATATTGGGACAGCAATCTCAGAGGGAGATGAGATGAAGGATAAAAAGAATGCCTTCGTCAGGGCACAAACCCAGGTGGAGCTGAGGTCTGTAGGTCTAGAGCTGAAGGCCCATATCCACTGAACTACGTATGCCGATCATAGATTTTTCTGGGACAGTGTATTGATATATGTTGCAGTTTTGTCTTTTTTCCTGTTCAGAATTATAGTTCATCACAAGTCACACCTATTAGTGCAGCAAAATCGGTATGAGGTGAATGTATAACTACTCTAATGTGATTCTGGGAGCCATGTTGATCAGCAAAATCACGCGTCTTCGGTTGTATTTTTGCTTGACAAATGCATACAGAGCTCGTCATCCCTGAATTCACCAGCAAGAATGACAACTTCACCATGTCGCAATATGGCACCGTCTTTCACATAGGAATGATGTTAAGTGGGCTATATTGGCATAGTTACTAATGTACTTATGCCACTGCAGAATAGGTGTGTGATCACTGGAGGATCTCGGGTCTCACCACAAGAGGCAGATAAACGCATGCTATTTAATGTTCAGCTCACCTCTGAAAATTCTGTTATAGTATTATAAATTCCACTGATGTTGCCGTACTAAATGTATACACATGTAACTCTTTACCTTTTAATTAACTGTGGTTCCGAACAGGAAACAATGCAAACTGGGACATATATAGGCACTATGCTATATAATTCCCGGTTTCCAAGCAATAACACTTACAGGCTGTGATAGTAATAGTGCATTATCTGGAATGCTAAATTATGATCTAATTTTCATAAACCTGAAGGCTTAAACCCCCAACTTTTACTGCCAGGGTAGTAAATATTTGTAGGAGGGGCCTTAGCCCTATCGAAGTACCACTGCTGCTCACAGCCTGTCTGTCAACTAAAATTGCTGATGTTTACAAACATTGTACTACATATGCTGAGGCAGCCGACTCTACATTTGAATTGTATCACAATAATATTTCACAAATGAACATTGAAACTTTTCCTATACAGTTATAACCACACAAAATCAAGATTTGGTGTCTTTTTGAAGGTCTGTTGAAAACCCGCTTAAAATTGTGATGCTTTACATTGTCTGGTTTTGATGATAATACAGAGTAGTTCTAAGCCGTCTCCTTCAGCACTCTTCAATCGTGAACGCTCGGCCAATCCCGTCATTCCTCGGGATTCCGTCTCATGTGTATCACAGCGCTTCGGTATGTTCAAAATCTTAACATTCTGTGTTAGCCGGAAGGCAACGGCACAGAAAATAGTGCACTGTTGCTACATAAACAGTATGGCCGCTTGCCACACGTGTTGATGTATGATTTGCGTTGCATGTTTGTTATTTACAATACAGATGAAGGTTTTATCAATCCTTTCACGTAAATAAACTATAGATGGAGCAATCGGCTAAATGACATTGCACAATGAAGATAACATTGATTGCGAATGCAAATTCGTTTTGGCGGGAATCTGACGCGCGTCACGCTACTATGACGTAACCAATATGGAAACCTGCGTATAACATTTGAGTCATGCTGCGAAGCAGTGTAAGAGATGTTGCGAATGCAGCACTCTTGTTGATAAACACAGCCATGTTGGAAATGTTAACATTCTGTCTTAGCAAGGGTCATAACCTCATAGGCTCCTCCCGGCAAATTCAAATTGTTTGACAGTTGGTTTAAATTATTTTTTGAAACTATACTTTTGCAAATGATTGTTTAAAGAAATAATTACACCAATTGATTTAACATGTTTAAATGTGTATTTGTGCAACTTTTCATAATTTATTTTACAGTAGTTTATTCAAAATTTTGAAAAAGGGACCACTGATGTGAAACATGCGTAATTTATTTTGAAACCTGCCCCAGCGCCATCTTCTGGCTTTTATATGGCAGTTGGGGCTTTAAGCCTAAACCGTGCCTTTTCGAAGAAAAACGCAAAACATAGGGATCACTTTGTCATCCGTCAGTCCGTCCGTCAGTCAGTCCGTCATTTTTTGTGTCACCTTTTAGAAGAAAAATACGATAAATAGGGATTACTTTAACTTAACGTTGGCTATAACTTCCTCATTTCTTGATAATTATACATCAAACTTTCAATATATACTCATCATGACAACATCGACATGACCATACTAAAATATACAGGTCAAGGTCACACTGAAGGCCATTATATATATGGGTTAAATACTTCTTTTTTTTCTTCACGAAAACATATTCTGCCTTTAATATAATATCTAAATTTGCCTTAAATGTGATTTTAAATGGAAGATTAATTACATGTATTTATTGATTAGGTAGAAGCGTTTATTTAGAGTTTTGTTCTGGTTTATTTGAGATATTAGTTTTTAAAGGAGTAGGGTGTGCGGTCAGAAATTGTCCGCACAGTTATTGGTCAAATGCAATGACACATCTAGAGGTGCATACCGGTACTATAAACTTCCATAATTATGTAAAATAAACACTCCAGAGGTCAAATAAATTTCTTTACCTACCATAGAGCTATGACGCGGCCTATAGAAAATATAGGTACATGTAGGTTAGTGGCATGACCTCATCCACATTTGCTAACGAGATTTATGAAGACATCACGCAATGCCTTCATAAAAAACACTGTATTTAAATGACTCAAACCTTCCTATTTCTTTTGTTTGTTCAGAGTTGCCAATACTAGAGTATCTTATATCTTGTTAGTCTATCTCCTCCCACAGTTTTCAAACGATTGTTTAGTAACTTTAAAGGATGCTACATGTACATGTACCTATGATGATGTACCTATGATGTTAAGATGTGCATATCGATCAAAATTGACCATGTGTTACCTGAGTTACGATCTTTCTTTCCATTTTTCGCTGATTGTTTTCGGATGTGGCATCCGTGTCCCATAGACACATTTCTAGTTTCTCTAAAAAAAGTCAAGCTTAAAATGTTAATAACAAAGGTTAATATTTAAATTATCTTTTAAGTTAATTTTCACAAATTTCCAAACTACATGTATATCAAAACTCTACCTTGCATTTATTTTGATGGTTCAGTGACTGTTTTTGTCGAGCCTGTTTACTGATCTCAACTGAGCGGTCAGAGTGTCGTCCTGGTGTATGTATGTGTGTCAGTCCGTCCATTTGTTTGTGCGACCGACTTTCATTTCTTTATATCTTCTTCATTACTTGCACTACTTTGTAAGAAATACAGGTCATGTTCGGTCTCTGCTATGGCATGGGTATCTTGCTTCTTTCCTGCAGGATGTTTACCAAACTCGACCAGAATGTTCCTTGTATGCATCTAACATCATGTGCAAAATTTCAGGTCGTTATGACCACTTTGGTACACAATATATTATGATACCATAAAAATTGAACCCTATATGTTAAACGTATAAGAACAATATGTTTTTAAAGAATCAACATTTATTTAACTGTTTCAGGTAATCCAAGATGTCAAGTGTTCATGCACAGCAGACGGCAGTGTGACATGGTACAGATATGAGTCGCCACAGCAAAATACAGAAGCAAATCCTAAGCTTGTATCGGGAATTTCTCCGCCTTGGAAAAACGCGTCCTGGGATTTCGGAATATGTTAGAAGCGAATTTCAAAAGAATTCAACACTTCCAAAAACACATACACTTCAGATCGAGCAGATATATCGTCGTGGTCAGCGACAGTTAGAGATGTTAAAACGGCAGGACGTTCAGGGAGTTGGTGTTTTCAGTAAAGATAAAAGTGTTGAAAAGTAGCATTTTTTCAATCTCAACATTTAGTTTGAAAATTCTGTTGAGGTAGATTAATCATAGAATTTATTAACGAGATAACAAAGTTATAAACATCTGAATTTACTGTTGTTGTCTTTTTGTTGAGAATTTATAGACTTTTATGTCTGAAATAAAACTTCCACATTTATTCTACATTCTACATTCTACATGTGAAAATAGACATTTTAAAGAAAACTCCAGCTTTTATTACTTCAAAATTTGAAAATGTCCGTATTAAGAGCAAGTGAAGTAGGAGCACAGTTGATAAAGAAAAACCATGTGTTTCAACGAGTGATGAAATGTTTTCCAGAAGGCATGCAGATGGCATTTGCTTATGGATCGGGTGTCTTCCAGCAAACTGGAAATGAGATGTCAAGGAATATGCTTGACTTCATATTTGTTGTAGATAACCCCTTAACATGGCACAAAGATAACATTGCCATGAATTCTAAGCATTATTCGTTTTTATCCAAGTTCGGAGCGGACTTCACTGTGACGTTACAGGAAAATTATGGGGCAGGAATCTATTTTAATACCTTAATTCCGTTTGAGCAGAGAATGATCAAATATGGTGTAATCAGCACAAACAGACTGGTTACAGATTTGAAAGACTGGGATACTCTGTATGTTAGTGGGCGGCTCCATAAACCAGTCCAGTATATCGTGGAGCCGACAGACGCGAAAGTCGTAGATGCAATGATTATGAATGTTAAAAGCGCTGTCCATGCTGCCTTGTTGCTACTTCCAGAGGTGTTCAGCGAAACTGAACTTTTCATGAAAATCACTAGTCTGTCATATGATGGAGATTTAAGAATGACTTTTGGAGAGGATAAGGGGAAGGTTAATAAAATTGTAGCTCCTAATATGCCTAATTTCCGCCATCTGTACCGACCAATTCTTGAGAAGGAGCAGCACTTACTTTGGGATAAGACAAAAGAGGTGTTCGTACAATATCGTAACCAGGCAACCCAGTTCCATCACCTGAATCTTCTGCCCAAGAATGTTCTAGAAGGGCTGCAGCCACGAAATAGGCATGATTTAGATGAGGTTATACGGACGGTATCCCTAGACGGGGATTGTCCAGAATATGTGGCCAAGAGTATTGCAAATATTGTGAAACAATCCAGTATGTCACAGACTGTAAAAGGAATTTTCACTGCTGGAGTAGGCAAAAGTGTTAGATATGGTTCAACTAAAGTTTGGAAAATGGTAAAATCAATGTGGCAAAAGAAATGAATTTTATGTTAACTTTAAATATTTATAAAATGGCCTTGAGCAATAAGCAAATTTAATATCCTTAAGTTAATAGAATGTCAGTAGCTCAGATAGGCCTGCGAGCATTTTCCCTAAAACTGTCATAAAGTTTGATTGAGTGATGAACTAATTGATGCGAGTGAAAGTAATTTATTTTAGATAAGTTTTACATATCATTTTATTATGATACAGAGAGACACTATATACAATTCAGGGCTTCTAAAATCGCCGGTTTATTGGTTCCCAGACTGAAATCTGTTCTCCAGACCCTTTTTCTTTTCAAAATCTCTGTTTAAATCGGTCCCAGATATTGTATCTATCGGTCGTTAAAAAATCTACAATTGCCCTTCACACCTAAAATATGCCTTGTGGCAATATTCTTTGATCCATAACACGATTGTTTGTCACTTGCTGTGCGAAAGTAGGTCAATTTGGTCAATTTGGACTAAACCATTACCGATAGTAGGGAGTTTTCCGGGAGAGTCTATAGCCATGTAGCACGCCTTTGATGTGTGATCAGTGAAAGTATATCACGCGTTCTGTCGGTTCACTGAAGCGAGTGTTACCGTCTGTAATTTCTTTGATATACCGTTAGTCGTAAGGTGTTTGCCTGTTTGCTTGTGTCGGTTTGTTTTTTTAAGTTGCCAAAGCTGGGACTGAAATTTGTTTGCATCATTAAAATACCGAGATGTGTTAATTGTTTGTTTGATTTTTTTTTTACAATAACTTTAAGTATAATATTAATGACATTAATTAAGGAAAGTGATCAAACCTGACACGTTTTTTTTATATTATACATGTATACTGGGTAAAAAAAGAAATAGACCAGAAATTATAATTGAAGTTGTACATACCAGTTACTGGCAGTACATATAACTATTATAACCAGTATATACATTTATAACTTAAAATGCATATTTTGCTGAATTGATATAAAATACCCAAACACGTTCTTAAATGCGATCCCCGTGTGGTTGCCGGGGTAGAATACAACCACTGCAAACACACCGTCACATGCAGAGGGGTAGGACCACCCCCCATTCATATTCATTTTGTCATTTTTTGTTCATGCTCATTAAAGGTCTTCATCATGACCCCTGCGTGGTTGCCGGGGTAGAATACAACCACTGCAAACACACCGTCACATGCAGAGGGGTAGGACCCCCCCCCCCCCATTCATATTCATTTTGTCATTTTTTGTTCATGCTCATTAAAGGTCTTCATCATGACCCCTGCATTGTTTCAGGTGCCATCTCGCTCACATCACTAAGAGCAGTGGCAGAAAAACAATAAACGTGGCTGCAGCGTAAACGGAGTTTTTACGATAGAATTTGCAGCAACTCTGCAGTTCAGGGTGAGAAGGTTCTAGGCCCATTTTCCATATTTTATCTCGATGTACATGGAAGATGAGCCTGGCATGTTCATGCCTGTTAGGCGCCATATAACCTGTAATGTGTTGGTGCACCTTAAAACCCCAATTCAATTCAATTCATGACCCCTGCATTGTTTCAGGTGCCATCTCGCTCGCATCACTAAGAGCAGTGGCAGAAAAAACAATAAACGTGGCTCCAGCGTAAATGGAGTTTTTACGATAGAATTTGCAGCAACTCTGCAGTTCAGGGTGAGAAGGTTCTAGGCCCATTTTCCATATTTTATCTCTATGTACATGGAAGATGAGCCTGGCATGTTCATGCCTGTTAGGCGCCATATAACCTGTAATGTGTTGGTGCGCCTTAAAACCCCAATTCAATTCAATTCATGACCCCTGCATTGTTTCAGGTGCCATCTCGCTCACATCACTAAGAGCAGTGGCAGAAAAACAATAAACATGGCTCCAGCGTAAATGGAGTTTTTACGATAGAATTTGCAGCAACTCTGCAGTTCAGGGTGAGAAGGTTCTAGGCCCATTTTCCATATTTTATCTCGATGTACATGGAAGATGAGCCTGGCATGTTCATGCCTGTTAGGCGCCATATAACCTGTAATGGGTTGGTGCGCCTTAAAACCCCAATTCAATTCTTAAATGCGAGCCAAAAATTACAGAAAAATTATATCACAAATGTAGGGTCATTACTGAAAATGTGCAGAGCAGTATAATAGCGGCGGATATATTCAGTGTTAATTGTAATGCACACTGCTGACCCAAGGGTATTTTGCGATATT
>JAWPHD010010709.1:0-90884 GCA_037043455.1 Cyrtodaria siliqua
CCAACCAAACATGCGCAGTGAATCAGGCGTATAGTGAACGACAAATCGACAAATCCCTTTCAATCCCAGATTAGACCTAACCATGCTGATGCAGGGATAACGTCTATATTCATAATACGCCTGTCACGTGTGGATGCTAGAAGACCTTGCTTTTATCAAGGGAAAACGAAAAAAAATCGAGTCTGGTTAGAGCCGATATGGACGGACTTCGAGAACACATGAAACAGTTTAGCGAAAACCGTGAATCATGTGATCTCGGTGAAACACCAGTTAATAACGTATGGTCAAAGTTCAAAGACGAGTTCCTTAAGGCCATCGATAGGTTTATTCCTTTCAAAATGACAAAAACTAAAGTAGACTATCCTTAGGTCAACACCCCTATCAAGAGGCTGATACAAGGCCAAAAAGACAAAAAAAAACGTACAACAAGACAAAATACAAGTGGCAAAGAGCCTTAGTACAGAAAAAAAACTAAGGGATGCATACTGGAAACACATTTCCAACATTTTTACATTGACTAATGACGAAATGGTTAACATTCTCCAGAGATATTAGACCCAACAAATTCTGGTCGTTCATAAATAGCCAGGAAAAAAAAGAGTCCTCTGGAGTCCTCTTCGTGAAAATGGCATCCTGAAGACAAACAGTATCGACAAAGCAAATGTTTTGAACAATCAATTTTAGTCAGTGTTCACCAATGAATCTTCTCCAGACAAACGTGAAAGACCATTTAGATCTATGGACAACATCACTGTAGATAGGAAAGGAGTCCAGAAACTTCTGGAAAACCTAAATGTCCATAAAGCATCAGGACCAGACAATTTAAATGCGAGAGTCCTGAAAGAGTGTTGCGTAGAGATATCAACCATACTCACTACTATCTTTAACCTGTCTCTTTCACAAGGATCGGTTCCTGACGACTGGAGGCTAGCCAATGTAGCCACTGTCATTAAAAAAGGAGAAAAATATGACGCTGCTAATTACCGACCTGACAATTTAAATGCGAGGGTCCTGAAAGAGTGTTGTGTAGAGATATCAACCATACTCACTACTGTCTTTAACCTGTCTCTTTCACAAGGATCGGTTCCTGGCGACTGGAGGCTAGCCAATGTAGCCACTGTCATTAAAAAATGAGAAAAATATGACGCTGCTAATTACCGACCTGTATCTCCAGCATGTATCTACTGTAAAGCCCTTGAGCATATATTGGTCAGTAATATAACCAGACATCTTACGAAATACGACATATTCGTGGATTCCCAGCATGGATTCTGTCCCTGAGTCAAATGTCATGCTAGACGCAACTTGTTCAGTTTGTTAATGACTTAGTATTTAACTTAGACAGCTCGAAAAATAAGAAACACAAACACACTGACATCATTATCATGGACTTTGCCAAAGCCCTCACAGACGACTTCTACAGAAATGCATTATTATGGGATAAGAACCATTACCAAACAATGGATATCCTCTTTGTTATCAAACCGTACACAACAGGTCGTACTCGATGGCACCTCCTCAGACACAGCACCCGTTGTATCAGGAGTCCCACAGGGCTCGGAATTAGGACCAGTCATATTCCTCATCTTCATTAACGACACTACTGACAATATATGTAAGACACTTTGCAGATGACTGTGTTCTCTACCGGAACATTCACTCCCCTGACGACAGTCAGGTCTTAGAGAAAGACCTAGACACCTTGGCAAAGTGGGAGGCTGACCGGCTCATGGAGTTCAATGTTGGGAAATATCATTCCATGAGGGTAACACGCCATCAGCAACGTAACACCATTATCAAAGATTACGGTCTGCACTCCCAAAACCAAGAGAACGTATCCAGTGCGAAATACTTGGGTGTTACCTTCACCGAAAACATAGACTGGGGACCGCACATACAAAACACTACAAGTAAAGCCACTATAAGACCCTTTGTTCCTTCGTCGGGATTTAGCACTATCTCCGAAGGAGACCATAGCCATTGCTTACAAGACCCTTATGCGACCCCAGTTGGAGTATGCCTCTCCAATATGGAGCCCCTACCAGCAGACCACTATCCATAAAATAGAGATGATCCGATGTACTGCAACCAGGAGGACATGTCGGCGACGGAGGAACAGAAGTCATGTCCGGGAGATGTTAGAGGAGCTGGAATGGTCATCGCTAGAATCGAGAAGATATCATGCCATATTGTCCTTCTTTTTTAAAATTCATAGCGACCTAGTCTCGATCGATAAGGCACAGTGTCTTGGAGAAATCCAACGCCAAACTCGGCAGACTAGAGATTAGCATCCATTCCAGTCACAGACATATTAATAAATTTGTTACACAGACCTAATAACAAATAGATTGGACACTACCTAAATTATCTAAATTTCACGTGGCACAGTACGAAAATTTCACAAAATATTTCCCAACTTTAAACACACATATTATAAAGAGTTTTATAGATACAAGTTTCATTCATTCCAAATCCCATCACAAATTTAATTTTCTTTCCAATGATAATATTGTTCTTACTCCTACATTTAGAGCAAAAATGGAGTTTGACTGAAACTTTGACTATGTCAAAACCTTGATTTTTAAGAGAAAAACGAAAAATGATGACATTTTTAACTTTAAACATATTTTTATAGAATGTCTTCTTTTGCAAATAAAGATAACTTATTATAATCCCATTTTGCTATTCACTGCGAGTCTTTCAATGAATTCTCATCAAAATCAGTGAATAATTGAGAGAGGAGATAGAAGGAAAAGTTAAGATGTCAAATGATATTTTGGTTACTTCGTTGGTTAAGATAGGAAGTTTCCTATCTGTTTATTAATATGTCTGTGTTTGTTATTAGGTCTGTGTTCCAGTATACCCGCCCCTTTGCTTACACATTTTCATTTTACCACAGGGTCATGCATCCCACTGTTGAATGCCCTCCCCATCTATGCAGTTGCCAGCGTAACTATAGCTGACAAGTCATTAAGACAAATTATTATTTATTTTAACCCATGTTTTTATTCTGGTTTTAAATTTATAAATTAACTTGCCGACATATTAAGTCTGTGCACCACCACACATACCAATATACTCAGAAATTGATTGAGGCATTATCGAGATTCGTAGAGGTATTTCCCAATGTTTACGAAATTCCAAATTAGTTGCCGGATCCGGAATTGAAAAGCACGTGACGCCACGTTTGAGGTGACGTCATTCTCAAATTAACATATCCCCCTAGCGGAAGATTGTAAAATCGGAAGAAGGAAGCCATTTTGGATCTGGAGGGCAGTAATCGAGCACAAAATCTAATTTTACACTTATTTATTGACGAACTTAGTCAAACTTACGCGTTATACGGATAAAAAACACAGAACACACAACATTGATAATGAATCCAGAATAGTAAGTATGACTTAAGTCCAACAGAAATGTAATTGAACAGTTGACAACACGTCATCACCAAAGTCGCAAAAACAAATCCGTGTCAGCAGACAGCAGCTGATGTACGCCCAGTTTATTACAAATCGATGAAAATTATGAATTAAAATCATGTTTATTAGTTGAATTTGTTTATAATATGTATTCTATTTTTAATGAAATGACTAAAAAGTTCGTTCAAACATACTTATTCCCGTTTTTTTATCATGAAACCACCTTTTGACAAGCGTGTTACCCCACCCACTTTTTAGGAAGGTAAAAGTGCTAGAACTTATTTAACTATGTCATGTATTGACTTTGTCTTGTGTTTTTTGTTTGTAACTGGAATCAAATAAACAATCCATGGCCAGTGGGTAAACATATGATCTCTGGCTTACCGCGCCAGTGTTTTGAGCTATTTTCTAGCGTATTCTTGTTTTCCATTCTATTCATGATGTTGTCGAAGTAAAAGAAAACCCGAACGTGACCCCTGAAAGTATAAAATGCTGTGTGATCCATAATGTTCATGTGTACCAAGTCAGCAGAGATATAGATAAGCTGAGTTTGAGTATTTCACCTGTACTTTTTTTCCATATACTTCTGAAATTCGTGAGTCGTTACTCATCAGCTTGCTACAAATACTCATAACTTTCAAAATTCAAGAGTATTATATACTCGATAAAAAAAGTTTTGGACCAGGGCATATAATGGCGCATAAAAAGAAAACAACGGAATTTTTTAAAATCCCTTATTATCTCAGTTGATAATTGACAATAGATCAACAATCAACAATAATTATCGTTAACGATGAAAGTTTGCAAAAAAATAATAATCTTTTTATTGGTTACTCGAATGTCTGTAACTGTTATTGTTTTTATGGACTTTGCAACATTTTTTACAGACCCTTTGTGTGTTCGCAATATTTTTTAAAAATCTTAATCTTGTTTGGAATTTAATGTTTCTGGTATCAAATTAACCGGGTAGACCTTGGTTACTAAAAAAAGATAAGTAAATTCTGTCCACTAGTTTTATTTTTATATGACTTTATATACCCTGGTCCAAAACTTTTTTTACCGAGTATACTTTTAAGTATTGTCCTGTGGAACAGTTTATTCTGTAATCTAACCAAAAAAAGTACACATTTAAAATATTGACGCACTCAGCGGGTTTGGACTCGGGGGACCCCTTGCACGTGAAGTGGACGCTCTACTTATATCGCCATAAAAGATAGCTCTGCGACGAGACCTATCTATTTACATACCCATCAGCTGAGTCCTATTACCTCCAACCTTAAGCTTTTTTTTTTTGCGATATTTTTTCCAGAATTGCCGAAGTTAACACGGGAGCTCTCTGTTAGGGTAGGACATTGGTACCCGGTGCTGGTATCGTACCGTTACCTAGTTTACCGGTATTTAAAAAACGGTACCCTTATCAGTATTTGGAAAAATCTGTCTACCTGAAGCTGTTCTGGCAGGGAATAAGCTCCAAACCGCCGGGATCGCGATGAATTATCAGCGTGTCATCATTTTGTTTAAATATTTATACCGATACTCACACAGCATGTGATTCACTAGCATTATTTTGCTGTGTAGTACCTAGTAATTTTATCATGAAACCACGTCTATTTATAGAACGTAATTTATGGAACCAACGGTCATAGTCTTTGGCAGGCTTTATAAAGTCGATATTTTCGTATTCACTTTTTCCAACAATTAAATGGAATTAAAATACAAGAAACTCACAATAAATATAATATATGTAACTGAACATGAAATAACAAAAAAAGATGTAACTTTAAAGCGGTAAATAACTGAAAATTAAATTAATCAAGTATGAAAATAAGACCGATTTTGTCAAGCAAAAACAAAATCTGTCTTATTTTCGCGTGAATCAGCAAGTTCACTGTCATTGTTGATTCACATGGTATCGTTAACAGTACCGTTAAAAATTGTACCGTTTCGTTGGTACCGATACCAGTACCGTACCGTACCGTTTTATTTTAACGGTTTTCAACCCTTCTTTCTGTTATCGATGTGCACCAACTTGTTTAGAATGATACTTTATTTAACTGAACAGTGACTATAGAAAATGTTTTGATCATTACTTCTACTTTTTTTTTTAATCAAGGTTTTGATATTTTTATGAGACTGTGAATCATTTTATGTGAGTTTCTTTTCTTATCAATTAAGTTTCTTTTCTTGTCAATTAAAATCACAAAAAAAATGATGGGGGAAAGTTTATTTCAGATTTTAAATGAAATATTTCATGAAGTACAAAAAATGTTGACAGATCTGACCTGTGCGCATGATTGAATTCTCAGGTATCGCAACGAGAGGAAAATTAACATCTGCTTGAACTAATCCTTCAGGGAACGAAATGTATTTTACTGTATACTGGTCCTGTAGGTTGAGTGGCATTGACATGTTACTCGTCCTTTTAGGATGTCTTGATGTTTACTCATCCTGCTCTGATTGTAAAAGTTCATAAGTCAAAGTAGTCAGATAACATCATTTAACACTATTATGTATAGATATAACAAAGGGAAACATCATAATGTTGTTGTTTTTTAGCTCTACTGATCAGAGATCAGCAGAGCTTATGCCGTGGTAAGCGTCGTCCGTTTGTCTGTCCGTAAACTTTTTTTGTAGCGACTTTTCCTCTGAAACTACTGAATGGATTTTCATGAAACTTTACAGAAATGTTGCCCATGAAGTATAGTTGATCCTAGCAAAAATTCATGTTGATGTGAAATCCAAGATGGCCGCCAGATCTAAAAATAGGTTTTTAAAAAACAAGTTTGTAGCGACTTCTTCATGAAAACTATAAGTGATATTGATATGGGACTTTTTCTAAAATGATCAGCATGACATGATGTTGGTCCTTGTCGAAAATCATTTTGATTCGACGTTAAACATGGCTGCCAGCGGCCATCTTTGTTTACATAGAGTTATATAATGAAAACTTGTAGCAACTACTCCTCTGAAACTACTTGACGGATTTTCATGAAACTTCACAGGAATGTTGCTGTTGATGTCTAATTGATCCTAGCAGAAATTCAAGATGGCCGCCACGGCTAAAAATAAATTTTCAAAATACAAGTTTGTAGCGACTACTTCTTGAAAACTATAAGTGATATTGATATGGGACTTTTTCTAAAATGATCAGCATGACATGATGTTGGTCCTTGTCAAAAATCGTTTTGATTCAACGTTAAACATGGCTGCCAGAGGCCATCTTTGTTTACATACAGTTATATAGTAAAAACTTGTAGCGACTACTCCTCTGAAACTACTTGACGTATTTTCATGAAACTTCACAGGAATGTTGCTCTTGATGTCTAATTGATCCTAGCAAAATTTCAGGTCGCCCGGAAATTCAAGATGGCTGCCATGGCTAAAAATAGATTTTCAAAATACAAGTTTGTAGCGACTACTTCTTGAAAACTATAAGTGATATTGATATGGGACTTTTTCTAAAATGATCAGCATGACATGATGTTGGTCCCTGTCAAAAATTGTTTTGATTCAACGTTAAACATGGCTGCCAGAGGCCATCTTTGTTTACATACAGTTATATAGTAAAAACTTGTAGCGACTACTCCTGTGAAACTACTTGACGGATTTTCATGAAACTTCACAGGAATGTTGCTCTTAATGTCTAATTGATCCTAGCATAATTTCAGGTCGCCCGGAAATTCAAGATGGCTGCCATGGCTAAAAATAGATTTTCAAAATACAAGTTTGTAGGGACTACTTCTTGAAAACTATAAGTGATATTGATATTGGACTTTTTGTAAAATGATCAGCATGACATGATGTTGGTCCCTGTCAAAAACTGTTTTGATTCAACGTTAAACATGGCTGCCAGCAGCCATCTTTGTTTACATAGAGTTATATAGTAAAAACTTGTAGCGACTAATCCTTTGAAACTACTTGGCAGATTTTCATGAAACTTTACAGGAATGTTGCTCTTAATGTTTAATTGATCCTAGCAAAATTTCAGATCGGCCAGAAATTCAAGATGGCCAAAACAGCTAAAATTAGATTTTTTAAAAAAGAAGTTTGTAGCGACTACGTCTATAAGTGATATTGATATGGGACTTTTTGTAAAATGATCAGCATGACATGATGGTTATCAGAGTCAAACATTATTTTGATTCGACATTAAACATGGCTGTCAGCGACCATCTTTGTTTAAATAGAGTTATATAATGAAAACTTGTAGCGACTATTCCTGTGAAACTACTTGACGGATTTTCATGAAACTTCACAGGAATGTTGCTCTTGATGTCTTATTGATCCTAGCAAAATTTCAGGACGGCCGGAAATTCAAGATGGCCGCCACGGCTAAAAAAATATTTTTTCAAAAAAGTCTGTAGCGACTACTTCCTGAAATCAAAATCAATCAGTAGAGCTTCAAGGTCATTGACCTCTTGTTCTTTATATAAATCAATGAAAATTATGAAACATTGACCAGTATTATAGATCTATGACTATAATCATATTCTATAGTTCACTAGTCTCATCATGGCCATTACAGTTACTCTGGCATGATATAAATTTCCCCCCTTTTCCTGTGAAAAATTCCCCGCTTAAAAAAAAAACCTTTTTTTATTAGAAAATGTTAAAACTCCAATACTTGAAAACAGCATACTTTTTGCAATTCCCCTTCCTGAAGGCCCTGGCCCCAATCTCCTAAAAGCTGACTAGTGCCCTTAAAGATTTCCGCCGTGAAGTGTTATTTGTATAACATCAAATACCGTAACGTTCGCGCTCCTTGCCATTAGAACGGGAGTCACATTTTAGAATATCCCAAAACGGAAATGCGTCAATTTCCCAATATCCGGTCGACTTAAATTGCTATATATTGCTGAATAAACAGGGTTGCGACTATTTACTGCATTTAATCGCTTAATAAACTATGTAAGAACAATTTTCTTTGTTGTTTTTTTCAACTGAAATGTTACTCGTCCTCTCTGCTGACCGATTCATGGGTTTCACTCATCCGGATTCGAATTTCACTCGTCAATACGAGCGGACAAGTGTAATTTTCATGCCCTGTCCTTATGAAAACGCTTCTATCAGGGGCTAAGGGTGCAGTGTATACAACATTTGTAAATAACACCTGCTCGATTTGCACGCGATTTATTACCTATTATCCTAAGGGGGTCAATAAATATTAGACAATACAAATTTAGGGCAGATGTATTACGACAAAGAGGCTAGATTTAAGGGCAATTTGTATGCTATTCCGCAATAGGGTAAGACTATAAATGGTATTGATACGGGCTAGTCTTAGTTAAAGTGATCGTCATAACATTAAGTTGATCCTAAACAATATAAGGTGTCTTCCCACCCCAAAATACTCTGATTTCCAATCTGTTATAACACTAACATGCTTGCGAACGCCTTACGAATGAAACGACTACACAACGCATGCTTGGCTAATTGCATATACCCATTGCCAATGTTTGTATTTGTCACTTATTCGCAAGCCTCCGCCAGGTCAACTTCTTAAGTTTTAAGCTTGTTAAAAAGTAAAGCTTTTTTCCTTGAGCATGCCCAGGGGCGGCAGAAGTGGCGGTGGCGGCAGAGGCAGGGGCAGGGGCAAGTCTGACCATCCACCTGAACACCAAGACTCTGCTTCCCATGGCGCGGCATCCAGTGATGACCAGACCAAGAAGGTTGCGGCATGCAGTAACCAGACCAAGACGTCCAGTGAGAAGAAGGTCAAGGACAAGTCTGCCAAGTCTGTCAGGAAGCCCAGGCCAGAGAAGGCGGTCTCTGAGCGGGACGAAATGTCAGACAGTCAGTCAGACCCCTCTCGCTCCCCCACTTCTCCTCCACGCTCTCAGACTGCACCTCCTCCTTCAAAGGCCAAGAAGTTTACAGCCAAGAAGCCCGACAGGCGCAGTGCCAAGCTGACTGAGGCCCAGCAAGACACCATGTTCGAATGGTTGGAACAGACTCCTGCCATCTACGACACCAACCATGTTGACTACAAGCGGCGCATCCAGCTGTTTGGGGAGCAGGCAGTGAGTATGGGTGATGGTCTTGATGGTGCTACCCTGGCGCTGTGGTTTAAGTCCTGCCGCACCGTCATCAGTAAATGCAAGACCAGGAAGTCTGGTACCAACTGGACCCCCCTCATCCATGGTACCCCCAACGAGAAGAGGCTGTGGACCAAGATGTGCTGGCTTGTGCCCTTCATCAGGCCCCCGCGGCGACACAACCTTAAGTCAGTGAGTATAAAAAATAATTTAATATCTAATTTTTCAGGTTTTTTTAAATATTAAATTCAAATATTAAAAAAATAAAATTATAAATTTGCTTGGGCTTCTTGGTTGCTTTTTGGACTTGACCTTCTTTTATATGTATACCCGCGCGGGTAGCTCAGTTGGTTAAACACCAAAACCATCCATCCATTTATAATTTGTATTTGCAGTTCAAGCGGGGCCGGGATGAGTCTGGTGACAGCGATGAGTCTGATGGCAGCGAGGAGTCTGACAAGGAGGATGCCATGTCGCGGCACTCTCAGCAGCGAATGCGTCATCACTCAGCATGAAGTATGGATGTGGTCTGTCGTCATTTGGAAGAGACTCATCGTCAGGCAGGTTGATCTCTCCACTCTGAAGGACTTCTGCCAGTTCCGAAGCGTTGTAGATCTGGGCATCAGACTGAGAACCAACGCCACCAACATCAGCCCACAAGAAGCGGTAATTGGCATCCACCAATCCCAACAGCACGATGGGAAAGAAACCCTTGTAGTTGTAGTAACCTGATCCGGAATGAGGGAGGTTCTTGATGGCGTCAAGGGCACCGCAAGCGTGGGGCACATTCCAGCGTCTCTGGAACTCTTCAGCGACAGCTTTCCACTCATCTTTGGTTGTAGGTGCCGGAACAACTTCATCAAGGAACTCATCAATGATGGCTTTGCACACCTCTGGCAAAAACAGGCTGATGCTGTTGTCTCCGACACGGAAGCTGTACCCCAGGTCAACATATGAGTTCCCAGTTGCCAAATGGCGCAGCGTCACAGCTAACTTTAGGCCAGGTGCTATGGCATCACGGTACCGGGTGTTGTGCTTGGTGATGCGGTGCCTGATGCGGTCCAACAGCTCATCAAACAAGGCCGGCTCCAATCTGGTGAAGTTCTTGAACCTGTCCGGGTCTCTCTGCCGAAGACTCTCCATCAGGTTGTAGTAGTGCGAGTGCTGCAACCTCTCTCCGTGTGACAGCCAGTCCCTCGCCGAACATGACATTTGCCTTCTTTGTTTGCGTTTTCTACGTTGGGGCTGCTGCTGCTGCCTTATTTCTTGTTCTTCTTGCTGCAGAGCAACAACAGCACGGTGTGTAACAACAGCATGTTGAGAAACTAGCACGGCCAGTGTTGCCACTTGCCTCGCAGCCTCGGCCATGGTTGAACTAGAAATGTATATAGGACAAGGGAAGATTGGGTATTTTATACAATTTTGGCTACCCTAGCGACACCACCCGTGGCGAATGTGCAATATTCGCATTGAAATCGCTAGGAATTAGCAAATCATTTGCATGACAATCTTAATGTTTGTATGTCATTCTCAAGCATTTGTAATTACTCGCAAGTGTTGGCAAGCCGTTCGCACGCATTCTCAATGCATTCTCAAGAAAATGTCGAAAAAATCGTAACCCATTCGCTTTATTCGTCATTGATTCGCTAGCATTCGCAACTTTTTGCTCGTATTCGTATGGTATTCTTAAGGAAAAGTCAAGACGAATGCTAGCAAATCCCTACAAATGTCTTACGATCACTACAAATGCCTTGCCATCAATAAGAATGGCTTGCGATTGCTTACGAAAATGTTGCGAAAGCAATGAGAATATGCTTTCCTGGCGAATTTTAGGAGCATGTTCCTAATATTCTCAACACCCCATGAACGACCGCGAATGCTTACAAACACCTACGAATGTCTGGCGATCACCTTGTGATCATTGCGAATTGGTGGCGAATTGCATTCGTAAGCCCATTCGCCACCATATTCGCCACAGTGTGAGAGCAGTTTTAAAAGTTTTAGGGTCGGCTCCTTAAAAATAGGGTCGGTCGGGCCACCGGACACAGGTATTTTTTTGTTTGGCCTAAGGTATATTATCATTCTCTGAAACTTTGACATGCACATTCCAGCTTCGAGGTATTTCGCCTCTCAGTTTTATATTCACAGAATGGATACTTAATAAAATAATTAAACAATACTGATTGCTGAGTATTATACTTCATAAAAATGAATAACATTTGAATTTAATTATAAACCCTATGGTAAATTTACTAAAAATAGGTAAGAAAAATAAATTCCTTTATTTCCACTTGATATTTGTAATATTTTATTGAATGTAGTAGTCAAGGTACTATTGTAAACTACTGCTCTTTGTTTTTCAGTGATTATTTGTTCAAGTTGTTACTGATCGGTGACTCGGGTGTGGGTAAATCTTGTCTGCTACTTAGATTTGCTGTAAGTATTCATTATCTTGTTCAAGTTGTCGGGTGTGGGTAAATCTTGTCTGCTACTTAGATTTGCTGTAAGTATTCATTATCTTGTTCAAGTTATTTACGGCCAACTACGGATGCAGTAAATAGTGCATTTAACTATGCTGCTATATAGCAATTGACTTTACGCCAGTTGCCAATCAAAATCCATTCCAACCAGTCAAGTCAATATGATATCTCTAACAAATACTAGCAGGTGCAACTTGATTGTAATACTATACTTTGACATCAACAATAGGACGGAGATATCGAAGTACTGCGTCAGTTACATTGCCAGCTCAGTATGTTATGTCACACTGTCACAGTGTGGTTCCTGATATTAATTGACATGATTATTTTTTATAACAATGTGCTTTGTGGTATAATAAATCATTAATCATTTTACGAGTTCTGTTGCAAAATATCATTTATGTAAGTTTGAAAGTTATAACGAACATTATACCATTTGTGCAACAGTATTCTATTGCAGTACTCATTTTAATTGTTTATTTCTTGGAGGCATAACTTTTTAAGACTGTGGTTGAGGAATCTCAGTTAAAAAATAAGTACAGGAATTTTTTCCCTTCTATAACAGGCCAAAATTCGCCTGCTTCAAAATTGGTATTTTTTTCACAACTGCGGCCGATTTGTTCACAATTTTTTTTTTTTGGTAAACAACATTTCCCCATCTACAGTGCCCCAGATAACTTTTTGGACCTATTGGGTATTTCACTCATGAAATTAAAATTAAAATTGAGTGAATTACACATTTTTAAATATAATCGGGTGATTTGGGGGTCAAATGTAAAACAAGCAAACAAGCAAGGTAACTTTTTTTTCTGCAACGAGGGACTTCCACGGGTCATTTTTGGCTTGAAAAAAGTTAAGGATAGTGGGATTATTTCTTAACGGCAACTCACTTGTCGGTTTACGTCCTCGTTTCGACATTTTAATCGTCTGCACAACGCAAACGCTTTCAAAAGTAAACAAGAAAGCGCCCAGACGACTACACAATAGTATAGACTGGTATAGCGTACATGTTCAACTATATAGCATTCTCTTTTACTGCTCCACTTTATCGATAATTATGTTACGTCCCAGTCAACATAAACACCGAAAGTAAAATCTGCTTTTTGTAAATATTGGAATACGAACGAAAACATCAATCCATCAATCATTTGAACACTTTGTCAATACGCTTGAAAATTAAAATGTTTGAGTGAAAAGGAAATTGCTTGTGTATCTGGTACGCATGTCAGGGAAATTAATTGGGTATTTGGCTATTTTAATTGAGTGAAATACGCAGATACCCTGCTTGTCTGGGGCAATGAATCTAACTTTCTCAATATTGTTTTGTTTTGGATACATTTACAATAGGAAGTTTATTTTAAATGTACCATATTATGCTGAATAATTGTACATTTATTTTATAGTGTCCTCCTCCCACAAAAACATTGTATGCATGTATGGAGTAATATCGCTTTTCACAGTTAATCTTTCAATACTTTTTTCACAAATCATGCTGTTTTTTTTCACAAAATGACCCGGCTAGGGAGTCTTCACAATTCTTAGAAAAAAAGCTCTGAATAAAGTTACATTCATTGTTAAAACATATCACATTGTATACCCACATTAAATACCAGTATGGCAGACTGGCTTTTACTAAGTGTTATAGGGAGTAACCTGGTTTTAATATTACTGGTTTGCAGTTGGGTAGGACCCTGAAAACAACGGTAGACAATTGAACCATGAATGCATATAACATTGGTCTGTGGTCATTAGACTATACATAAGCTTTTGATCTGAAAGTCGAAGAAAGTTCAGGAAGTTATTGAACAGCTTTGCGATAGTGTCAAAGTTCTGTAAATGTGACTGGCTGTTTGGCATTATGTATAGACATGATAGAATGTTGTATTGTATGTGCATTGTTGTAAACATTCCGCTCTCTGACACAAGCAATATCTATTTATCACAAGCTCTATATTTGCCAGATAGTTTGAAAAAATGGTAAACATGTACATTGTGAGTCTGTATATCGAGAGTTCATCGCACCACTGTTGTAGTTACATATAAGAATATATAACTGCAATGAACCAATACATATGGGCCAGTATAATAACTAGGTAAATGAATAACGGAATGTGTCAATTTATTTTATGCTTAGCAGTGAAATAGTGGATTTTAACAATGAAATGAAAGTGGTATTTCAGATATGTGAAATATAGTTTTATTTTTTCAATAACGGCTTTTTTTTGTATGAAAGTTGCTATAAAAGTGATTGCATTGGATTGGAAATAACTAAGAAAATGAGTCATAGATTATTGAAATTGGTTAAGTAGTTTAGAAGTTACGGGAATTAAAACAGCAATTTTATCATACTAAGCCAATGACGTCAATTTGTTTTGTTTTTTCTACATACTGCAGTACACTTTGATTACAAAGCATAAAATAAAAAGAAAATTTGTTTTGTCTTGAATATAACAGATTTTAGTTTATCTCGAAATGATCCAACTTAATATTTTCACTCATATTTCGCATTCGTGAAAATTAATATTTTCACTCATGTTTCGCATTCGTGAAAATATAAAGTTTTCACACTTCTTGATGAAATAAAATCTGTTATTCACTCCAAAACAACAAATATCCTGTATTTATTTAAGTTGTATGATAATGAATATTAATGGTACATTGTGGACAGAGCAACAATGACATGTACATGTGTATTAGATATGAACAGATAAATGGGGTCAATTACCATAGATATATATTCATTTTTAGCTCTACTGATCAGAGATCAGCAGAGCTTATGCCGTGGTGCGGAGTCCGTCGTCCGTCCGTCCGTCCGTCTGTCCGTCTGTCTGTCCGTAAACTTTTATTTGTAGCGACTTCACAGCTGAAACTACTGGATGGATATTCATGAAACTTTACAGAAATGTTGCCCATAAAGTCTAGTTGATCCTAGCAAAAATTCATGTTGATGTGAAATCCAAGATGGCCGCCAAAGCTAAAAATAGAGTTTTAAAATACAAGTTTGTAGCGACTTCTTCTTGAAAACTATAAGTGATATTGATATGGGACTTTTTCTAAAATGATCAGCATGACATGATGTTGATCCTAGTCAAAAATCGTTTTGATTCAACGTTAAACATGGCTGCCAGCGGACATCTTTGTTTACATAGAGTTATATAGTAAAAACTTGTAGCGACTTCACAGCTGAAACTACTGGATGGATATTCATGAAACTTTACAGAAATGTTGCCAATAAAGTCTAGTTGATCCTAGCAAAAATTCATGTTGATGTGAAATCCAAGATGGCCGCCAAAGCTAAAAATAGAGTTTTAAAATACAAGTTTGTAGCGACTTCTTCTTGAAAACTATAAGTGATATTGATATGGGACTTTTTCTAAAATGATCAGCATGACATGATGTTGATCCTAGTCAAAAATCGTTTTGATTCAACGTTAAACATGGCTGCCAGCGGCCATCTTTGTTTACATAGAGTTATATAGTAAAAACTTGTAGCGACTTCACAGCTGAAACTACTGGATGGATATTCATGAAACTTTACAGAAATGTTGCCCATAAAGTCTAGTTGATCCTAGCAAAAATTCATATTGATGTGAAATCCAAGATGGCCGCCAAAGCTAAATATAGAGTTTTAAAATACAAGTTTGTAGCGACTTCTTATTGAAAACTATAAGTGATATTGATATGGGACTTTTTCTAAAATGATCAGCATGACATGATGTTGATCCTAGTCAAAAATCGTTTTGATTCAACGTTAAACATGGCTGCCAGCGGCCATCTTTGTTTACATAGAGTTATATAGTAAAAACTTGTAGCGACTACTCCTCTGAAACTACTTGGCGGATTGTCATGAAACTTTACAGGAATGTTGCTCTTGATGTCTGATTGACCCTAGAAAAATTTCAGGTCGGCCGGAAATTCAAGATGGCCGTCACAGCTAAAAATAGATTTTTAAAAAATAAGTTTGTAGCGACTACTTCTTGAAAACTATAAGTGATATTGATATGGGACTTTTTCTAAAATGATCAGCATTACATGATGTTGATCCTAGTCAAAAATCGTTTTGATTCAACGTTAAACATGGCTGCCAGCGGCCATCTTTGTTTACATAGAGTTATATAGTAAAAACTTGTAGCGACTACTCCTCTGAAACTACTTGGCGGATTGTCATGAAACTTTACAGGAATGTTGCTCTTGATGTCTAATTGATCCTATCAAAATTTCAGGTCGGCCGGAAATTCAAGATGGCCGTCACAGCTAAAAATAGATTTTTAAAAAATAAGTTTGTAGAGACTACTTCTTGAAAACTATAAGTGATATTGATATGGGACTTTTTCTAAAATGATCAGCATGACATGATGTAGATCCTTGTGGAAAATTATTTTGATTCGACGTTAAACATGGCTGCCAGTGGCCATCTTTGGTTACATAGAGTTATATAGTAAAAACTTGTAGCGACTACTCCTCTGAAACTACTTGACGGATGTTCATGAAACTTCACAGGAATGTTGCTCTTGATGTCTAGTTGATCCTAGAAAAATTTCAGGTCGGCCGGAAATTCAAGATGGCCGCCACAGCTAAAAATAGATTTAAAATAAATAAGTTTGTAGCGACTACTTCTTCAAAACAATAAGAGATATTGATATGGGACTTTTTCTAAAATGATCAGTATGACATGATGTTGGTCCTTGTCGAAAATCGTTTTGATTTGACCTTAAACATGGCTGCTTTGTTTACATAGAGTTATATAATGAAAACTTGTAGCGACTACTTCTTTGAAACTACCTGACGGATTTTCATGAAACTTCACAGGAATGTTGCTCTTAATGTCTTATTGATCTTAGCAAAATTTCAGGTCGGCCGGAAATTCAAGATGGCCG
Organism: Cyrtodaria siliqua; assembly: GCA_037043455.1. Classification (NCBI taxonomy): domain Eukaryota; kingdom Metazoa; phylum Mollusca; class Bivalvia; order Adapedonta; family Hiatellidae; genus Cyrtodaria; species Cyrtodaria siliqua. Next base: position 16,812 of record JAWPHD010010709.1, read on the forward strand.
CAACGGTTAAAAATAGATTTTTAAAAAACAAGTCTGTAGCGACTACTTCCTGAAATCAAAATCAATCAGTAGAGCTTCAAGGTCATTGACCTCTTGTTTTATGTATTGATACACGACATGTATTTAATAAATATTTGTATGGCCATATTTTAATTATTTCCCTTTCTATTCCAGGACGACACATATACAGAGAGCTATATCAGTACTATAGGTGTAGACTTTGTAAGTATTAACCATATGAATACTTTTAAAAAAGGTTACATGATAGATCTCTAAGTAGGGTTCGATTTTGATGTCACACTTTTTGTAAACCTCTCAAATGTTGTCCGACATAATGTACCTATTATACTTTTGTATTTATCATATGTCTGGTAAGTAATGAACTGTTTGTCCGAATCTGGCGCCATTTTAATTTATTTTTAGAACATATTCATGTGAACGTATGAGATATGGCTGTGTTGAAATATTGCTTTATACACTATCTTGAGGGGACTGGCGTGGCTTAGAGGAGAGCACGGTGTAATTGATATTCGGAAGACCTGTGTTAAAGCCTAACTGGGTGCCTTGTTCTTAGCCATGGGATGTTAACAGGGCGACTATTGTATCGGAGGCTAACATCCTAGCATGTTTCCTTCATCAGTTTTCCTTCACCTATTTATGTGTCGACGTGCCATAAAACACCATTCATTTCTTCATCTTTCATCAGTTTTGGCGCACAATATGACCTATTTATGTGTCGCCGTGCCGTAAAACACCATTCATTCATTCATTCCTAGCATGTTAAAGAACCAGAAGGAACCTATTCATTAGTATTTACTGTAAAATTAGGGCCGGTTCCCGGATTCCTATGTATCCTTACCCTCTCTCCCATGGGGTTCTTTAAATAACCTATAACGTGTGGATGATCCATTAAACAACATTACAGGACAACAGCATGCAGATGACACTTCTGCCTGCACCAAACGTACAGTAATTATTTCTCACATCACTGTCAGCAGGTCACAAACATTGCTCAAATGATTTTGCTCTGGTGTCAAACAGAAGTTTGCATCCTTTTGCAAGCCAAAGGTAGAACAATAGTGTTCTGCCTTTTATTGTAGATAGAACTAAATGCAACTTGTTTAAAATATATTCCATCTTGTAATGTATTATATAAGAACTCCTGTTTGAGTTGCGTCTTTCTAATTTCAGAAAATAAGAACTATAGAACTAGATGGCAAAACTATAAAGTTACAGATTGTAAGTATACAACTTCTATTGACATTTCTTTTTCTACAGCCAACATAGTTGTTTGGGTCGGGTGGAAAAGATGTGGGTCTGTCACAAACTGATAATTTTCAGACTGATTTACAAAGAAGTTGAGCATTAGGAGTAAAACAATGTGTAATTACCGTCAACACACCATAGGCATTAGAATTGACAGCAATCACTTTTTCCCCCGGTTTCATTGTAAAATTAAGATACAATATGCTCCAAACCATGGCACCAAAGTCTTCCTGTGCTACGAATCGGTAGTGTTATTTTTACTGGTCCTTTGGGACCAACGAGCCCAATATAGGTGGCTTTGAAGTAGAATACCGCTTAAGCCGGTGCTAGGGGGCGTGAGAGGTGTTGCTTCTTTCATTACTTCTCATGAACAGACTCAATAAAACTGAGTCTGCTGCTTTATTCTCTTAATTGTGTTTGTTGCTCCCAAAGGATCACCTTTATCAGTATGTATATATTACTTACATGTATCAGTATCAATATGAGTTACCGGTTTACATCTTTCGACTCCGGCTTTAAGTAGATGAAAGAATTCTACACAATTCATTTCGCAAAGGCTTTTGTATGCTTAAAATTTTAATGATATATTTAAAGTGAATATGTATAAGTATATGGCTGCATCCTTCGAACTTCATTTTCGCCGCTTCTCCAATAACAAACTGTAATTTTTATGGGCCAAACTGACTCGCCAAATTGGCAAAAACACTTGACGAAAGTTTAGCCATTTGCAAATTTGTTTAGCCTATGGCGACTGGCGAATGCTAAAGAAGACCCCAGCCTTTCCCTTATTGTAGGCAGCTCCAAATATTCTAAGGTATTATGGTGATTATCGGTTAATTCAATTACTGAGAAGAACTGTGGCAATAGCTTGTGAGCAAAATTTTCGATCTCGTGATAATATTTTCTTACATCACTACCAGTTCAGAGCTGTAGATAATTTTAGACAGCAATGAGTACCTATCAGATTCAAAATGAGTAACAGGGATCACGTTCAGAGTAAAAAAACATTTTTATACTTCCAAATATGGATGTTAGTCCAATATAAATTGATACATTTGAAAAGAAACAACTATTCTGGTTAAATGAAGTTGAGTAAAACATACGTAATACTGTATGACCTTAATAAAAGACACATGCTTGAAACAAAATATGGAATAAACCGTTCCACAGAACAAAAATTTAATACTTGTATAAAGTTTATGGGTAATGATACTCACAGTTTTAAAAAAACTGAGGGTACCAGTATTGTTTAAAAAAAATATGAGTAAAATACTCGGCTTATTTACAGCTCTGAATTATCGTATGTTGTTGTGTTTCCAGTGGGACACAGCAGGTCAGGAGAGGTTTCGAACAATTACATCCAGCTACTACAGAGGTGCTCATGGTATCATTGTTGTCTACGACGTCACAGACCAGGTAAGGGGATTAAACTCTTCTAATAGTAATTTGGGCACAGTTTGCTCCTTCATGTTTACAATATCCAGAGTTTTGTTTATGGCAGCTAATGACAACATGTTTTTAAAGATGAAATTTGTCCTAAATCAACAAATCCGTTGTTGATATGTTTTTAATGATTAAATATCATTATAAATACGATGTTTACTATGCTATTGATGTATGTTTAGTGAAAATATGTTTTTAAAGATAAAAACCGAAAAGGCGAACAGGCATTGCTAAAAAATCGAAAAAAATCTAAGGGGAAAAACTCTTGCGCGAATTACTGGAAATGACGTCATTGGGAACAAACTATTTTTTGTTTACATTGGGACTGAACGCAAAACAGTATACCTTGTGTGAAAATGTGAGAATTAAGCGATGTCAGAGGAAATGCCCGTGATAAAACGGTTACACCATGTGCAACCTTTAGGTTTGGAGCCAGAATACGTGTCTGAGGACGAAAATACATCGGATTCATCAACTGATGATGAAGTCGTACGCGGTGCAGGTGCAAACTGAGAGCTTGTAAAGACTATTTTGTCATGTCATTCGTTACGTTCAGTGGTTTATTACACTATTCACTAATCTAACAAAATAGCGTATTTATACACTTACAGCAACAACAAACAAAAAAACAAGGTGAACATTGTTTTCATCGAAATCTGACAGTAAGTCACCCGCAACACTGCAATATCTTGGTACATACACAATAACCGCGAAATGTTGTATATTCCGAATGAATGGACCTGGTCTATACCTATACATTAATACATGGATATATATGTATGTAACTCGATGGTAATACGAGCGTCAGATTTTTTTTGCCGATAAGTAGACATGGAACAAATATATTTATTAGATATTATCCATAATTGATAAAAAATGAATAAAAACAATAATAAATGAAACCGCATATAATTTCGGCGCCATAATTGCTATAGTATTATATATTTGCCATAAGTCGCCATCAACACCAAACACTCTAGAAGCGGTGTTTGCAATATGACACGCTCTCTAGTCTCCACGTGCCCCCAAATATCAATACAGACTAATAAAATATTGCGGTGCACTATTGAAGTGCAGCCTAATTTGGGTACATACGTCGGTATATCACAAAAGCAGGCACCATTTAGGGAAACCTAGTTTTATGATATATTTCCTGTTTATTGCAATTACTTGAGCCGTGAAATACCGCCGAGGGCAGACGCGTATTGCACAAGACAGATATATCACATGATATTTGTCGCGCACAAAGAGAGAAAAATACTATGATTTAAATACTATAGCCAAATGTATTATGAGAACGATATAGACAGTAAGTATACAGATCGAAAACAGACCAAATATATCAAATTACCATAATATAAAGTATATTATTCTATTATACTTGTTTTACTTATTGCACGAGCTAAGAGGCGTTATTGTTGTTGCTTTGCCATAAAAAATTACTGAATTAATATAAAAGCTAGTAATATTATTAATGTTCTGCCTTGTTATAAATATCCATGAAACATTTTGTTGTTGTTTTTTCAAATCCATAGCTCTATATATGTTAATAATATATATCTATAATACTATTGGCAGAAGAGGGTGTATAATTTAAAATTATTAAAATTAAAATTTGGAAACAAAGACACAGTATTTATTTCACCGATTCATTTAAATTTATATGCTGAACGTTCTTAGCAATTTTTTTAAAAAAGACGGCTACATAATATTAGCGCCGTCAACTCTTCATTGATTCACGTAAAGACGCATGCTTCTGATTCAACAGCTAAACATTCACGGTGTATATAAAGATCTAAGACTATACACCTTTCTTCAATTTATCATACGTATAGACAATTGAACATAAATTTCAATCTTACTTCATGTATGAATTTCCTCAACGCCGGTCGAATAGGCGAATACAACTTGCTTGGAGACGGCGGGGTTATGCACTTCTCATTTTTATAGTTGAATATCGTTGGTACTGCTGTTGATTTTAATCTGCATGGCCTTTTGTTCTCCAAATTCAAAGATAATGAAACCAAAGGATGGACTTCCCATGAAGTCAACTCAAAATGTTTGCTACAAACTCGCGCGTCTTTCGTAGGTTCCCTCTTTCTCGACGAGTCGGGCGATTTTCTTCTGTAACGTCTACCCAAACTTCAAATCTTAATATATCATTATCTCGATTAATGAAACGAAAAAAAATTAGGTTATTATCTTGTCCTTCTTTATGCAAACTTTTTCACCCAGCAACAACACACGGCATTTTTAACAAGTACCATAAAACGTAATCCTACATAGACAATACTATACAACTCAATGCGACACCGCGAATCGTTTGGTACCAATGACGTCACAGGATCATGTGTCACTTACCTGTCTTCAAAAAGGGCGAAACTCGAAGCGTGTGCGCTATGGGATAAAATTGGCTACTGTGAGAAAACGGGACAACCAATAAGTGTAAGATTTGAAAATATTGTATATTATATACGTATATTTCCGAATATATACTCAAAATACACGCTATATTTCACCTTTAAGTCTCAGTTTGCATGCAGCATTTTGTCGGAATTTCGCCGTTATCTGTATTTTAAAACGGAAATAGCATTGTAAATTCAACTAGGCTAAACTTTTCTAAGTTTTGATACAGTGTTATATGTATATTTATTATTTTAAGGTTATGCTTTAGAAGAATTGAAAGACATTATTCTTATCATGGCATGTTCATTATTACCATAATCTATGCAAGCTTAGAGAGTAAAGTCATAAAAATAGATATAAAAGTCCAACAGGAAATAAAGCATTCAGGTACCAAAGTGAACCAAAAACACGGACAAAAACAAACAATAGTTAGGCCAAATAAAAAAACACCTGTGTTTCGGGTGGCCTAACCAACCCTATTTTTAAGGGGCCGATCCGACCCTAAAACGTTCTATGCAAAAGTAGACTATTTTTTTTCAATTAGTTCTGAACAATGATTTATCAAATAGCTTGCATTATGGAAGTGAAACATAGCACCATTCTATATTTTCTGTAATTCACTTGGCACTGCTGGTATATGCAAATTATTACTGAATTACACAGCAAAATTGGAAAATATTTAGGTAAGCCATATGATTTGCCTGGAATGTCATATGATACATTCAGAGTTTGAGATAAATAGAATCTCACAATATCTTGCTCAAAAAAAAAGAAGAAAAACAGAAAATGCCTACCAACCTACCCTATTTTTTTAGAGCATGCATGCAATAGGAAACACACCTATTTATTTTTTTGGCCTTACAAAGATGAATAATAGACAAGATACGACAATACAAACATAAAGTTCATAATTATGCCCCCCTTCCCGAAGTGGGGTGCATATGGCTTTGCACAGGCTGTCTGTCGGTCCATAATCTTCTTGTCTTTGCGAGAACTCAAGAACAGCTGGCACTACGGTCTGCGCTACAAACTCGAAACTTGGCAGGAATGTTTGTGTCATGGTCTAGTTGTGCACCTCCCCTTTTGGGTAGATTCGCCTAAGAAATGTGGTTGCCATGGTAACAAAACATGTAAAAAAAACACACTAAAAATCACACATTTCACAATTTATCCTGACACGACCGTCAGACGTGTGTCCGTCGTCCAATGAAATCGCGGCAATCATGTCCGTGACCTTCCATTAATCAAATACAGAAAACTCTTTGTTAATTTGCAAATTTAATGTGTCAAAATAATGATTGACTGACCCACGTGACGTGATGTTTTTGTTGAGATAATCTAGCCGAAGATTTTTGAGTAACGAAAATACATTTTCTTTTACTGGAAGCACTCGTTTATCAATGCAATTTTATGATCAATTTGGTGTATTTCATTGATATACTCTGTAATTAAACGTATATGGAAGTGCATACTACACAAATAAGTTGCATGCGCATGTCATGAGTTTTCGCGATTTCAAAACAATCACGGAACTGTTTTCTCAAGTTCTGAACTTTCGCTTTTGATAAATAAGGTTACTGTTTTTACTTCGTAAACAATTCCTCTTGCTTTCATCTTATTCCCTTTAGTTCAAAGACAAAGGCGTAGGAACGTTAACATGGTTACAGATATTGGGGGCCAAGTGAATATTTGTAATAACGTGTTTGTCTCATTTCTTTGCTTGTCACACATTTAAATGAACACAATAGCTTCTTTTTTTCTGTCAACACACTGTGACATTAAAAGTTCCATACACTAGCTGCCAAGCAATCTTTTTGGATGGTCATCAAAAATAATGGGGTGGTGTGTGTGTGTGTGTACTTAGTGGGGTGGGAGTGGGGGAATAAAATTGGTTTGTATACTGCCACATTCATCATTTTATGATTGAAGTAACACAAATATGTAATAGACTTAAAGAAGAACCATTTGATTTTTTTATATGAATAAATACAATGTATTAACTAATACAATTAAATACATTCTCCCTTTCTTTTTCAACTAAGTATTATGGTCCAAATTATGCAGCGGTCCATCCGTTTAACGCGAATAATCATAAAGCGTCAATTTTCAGGGCAATTAAGTGTTCTTAAATGTGGGGCAAGTAACATGGGCAGGGCAAGTGGATTTTCAAAATATTTCCAGAACCCTGAAGGTTTAATTTTATTTAATATCAGCTTTAGGTTCCTCTACCAAGTTTGTTCAAATGGTGAACCTGGGGTCAAATTTGGGCCCCGCCCTGGGGTATCCAGTAGAACGATAAAGAAAAAAAGGGCTTATTGTTAGCTCGACTGCAGAGTTTATGCCATGGTGCGGCGTCCGTCGTCCGTCTGTCCGTAAACTTTTATTTGTAGCGACTACTCCTCTCAAACTACTAGATGGATATTCATGAAACTTTACAGAAATGTGTCCCATAAAGTCTAGTTGATCCTAGAAAAAATTCATGTTGATGTGAAATCCAAGATGGCCGCCAAAGCTAAAAATAGAGTTTTAAAATACAAGTTTGTAGCGACTACTTCTTGAAAACTATAAGTGATATTGATATGGGACTTTTTCTAAAATGATAAGCATGACATGATGTTGGTCCTTTTCAAAAATTGTTTAAAGAGGCACTACCTATATCTACGCGATTTTTAATGTAAAATATTAAATACTCAATATTACTGCATTTATATGTATACAAAGCTATTTTATGAGTATTCTAAGAAGAAACATGGTTCGTATTCCAGTTCTGTAAATTATTAATTATGATCAAAACAATATCTTGAATAAAATGCTGCCCAGCCGTTTATTCCTGCCGGAGAACTACGAGTTTTTACGATTTTCTCGGACATGCGCAATGTGATTACAAACTATTCGGCGCAGTTCCGATAGCAAACGAATCGATCGGAACTCTTCGCTAATCAGACCAGGTAGTTCCGATTGTAAACGAATAAGATCGGAAAATCTCCGCAATCGGCTTGTCTAAAACAATTACGAATACAATTTAAAAAATCCGATCTTTTCAATCCTGTTTTTCCCCTGCAAAACGCATATTACATTGGGTGAAATTATTGCCATTTACCTTTTTCATAGTCCTCTTTATAATTAAGTAAAGTTTATATCAATTGGTGGACAAAAAGATATAGGTAGAGCCTCTTTAAATTCAACGTTAAACATGGCTGCCAGCGGCCATCTTCATTTACATAGAGTTGTATAGTAAAAACTTGTAGCGACTACTCCTCTGAAACTACTTGACGGATGTTCATGAAACTTCACAGGAATGTTGCTCTTGTTGTCTAGTTGATCCTAGAAAAATTACAGGCTCGCCGGAAATTCAAGATGGCCGCCACAGCTAAAAATTGATTTAAAATAAATAAGTTTTTAGCGACTACTTCTTGAAAACTATAAGTGATATTGATATGGGACTTTTTCTAAAATGATCAGCATGACATAATGTTGGTCCTTGTCAAAAATAGTTTTGATTCGACGTTAAACATGGCTGCCAGCGGCCATCTTTGTTTACACAGAGGTATATAATGAAAACTTGTAGCGACTACTCCTCTGAAACTTCACAGGAATGTTGCTCTTGATGTCTATTTGATCCTAGCAAAATTTCAGGTCGGCCAGAAGTTCAAGATGGCCGCCACGGCTTAAAATAGTTTTTTAAAAAATAAGTTTGTAGCGACTACTTCTTGAAAACTATAAGAGATATTGATATGGGACTTTTTCTAAAATGATCAGCATTACATGATGGTTATTGGAGTCGAACATTATTTTGATTCGACGTTAAACATGGCTGCCAGTGGCCATCTTTGTTTACATAAGAGTTATATAATGAAAACTTGTAGCGACTACTCCTGTGAAACTACTTGATGGATTTTCATGAAACTTCACACGAATGTTGCTCTTGATGTCTAATTGATCTTAGCAAAATTTCAGGTCAGCCGGAAATTCAAGATGGCCACCATGGCTAAAAATAGATTTTTAAAAAATAAGTTTGTAGCGACTCCTTCCTGAAATCAGAATCAATCAGTAGAGCTTCAAGGTCATTGACCTCTTGTTTTTAATATACAAGCATGTTGTGGTTTCTATATTTAAACCTAAATAACAATATTAATTTTTTTTTTTTTAAATTACCACCCTTTATTGAATGAATATTAAGATAAGATTTGATTCCAATTAAAAAAAATACATTTATGATTTATTTTTACTCTTTAAACTCAAACTATTGAGTAATTTTGACATATGGGATAAATTATTTTGATGAAGAAAATGCAAATTAAGCAAATGTAAAGTACCTACATATATATAAGGATAACTGCCAATGATACACTATGTATATATGTGAAAACTCACTAAAAGTTGCTTGGCTTCCATAACTCAACTGGCACTCAAAACGCAGTAATGTTTGTGTCATGGTTGTTGAAGGGGGGCATATATGTTTTACAAACATCTCTTGTTATTTGTCTTTCTGGGTGTGTATAATCTTGAGGATTATAATCTCTCCATTTGTAAAGGAATATTTGTGACACTGTGTGGATCTCTCGGTGGTTTCTAACTTCCTGTATCACATCTGTTTGTCTTTGACAGCATTGTCTCTCCTCATGACAGCTACATCATATTTCTACATGACAGTTACACCTCTCTCCTCATGACAGCTATAGCTCTTTCTTCATGACAGTTACACCTCTCGCCTCGTGACAGCTATAGCTCTTTCTTCATGACAGTTACACCTCTCGCCTCATGACAGCTACATCATATTTCTACATGACAGTTACACCTCTCGCCTCATGACAGCTATAGCTCTTTCTTCATGACAGTTACACCTCTCGCCTCATGACAGCTATAGCTCTTTCTTCATGACAGTTACACCTCTCGCCTCGTGACAGCTACATCATATTTCTTCATGACAGTTACACCTCTCGCCTCGTGACAGCTACATCATATTTCTACATGACAGTTACACCTCTTGCCTCGTGACAGCTAATCTTTCCTCATGACAGCTACACCTCTCCTAATGACATCTACATCTCTTTCCTTATGACATTTTTGTCTCTATCCTCCTGACAGCTATGTCCCTTTTTCTCATGACAGCTTTGTCTCTCCTCATGAAACTGTCACAGCTACATGTTTCTTCTTAGCAGCTTTGTCTCTCCTGGTCACTTCGTCTCTCCTGGCAGCTTTCTCTCCTCCTGGCAGCTTCGTCTCTCCTGTTAGCTTTGTCTCCTCAAGGCAGATTTGTCTCAGCTCCTGGCAGAATTGTCTGTCTTAGTAGCTGTCTTGTCTGCATGACAGCTACATCTCTCCTGGTGGCTTTCTCTCCTCCTGGTAGCCTTCTCAAGACAGCTACATGTACGTCTATCACCTCCCGACTCCTGGCAGCTTTGTCTGTTGTTATAACGGAGGAATGTTTTCATTTAAAAGACACTTGGGAATTTTTGTATGAAGCTGCAAATAAGCATCCTACAATAACATGCTGCTGTAGAGACACTGTCACTGTAGTTGCCTTGGAATTGATTTTGTGGTGAAGTCTTCGCATGCAGGGCATTAAAGATTTATGTGTTTCAAATTCCAATACTTTAGTCATGTTTTGTCTTCTCTCATTTCAGGAGTCATTTAATAATGTCAAACAGTGGTTACAAGAAATTGAAAGATATGCCAGTGAAAATGTGAATAAATTATTAGTTGGAAACAAATGTGATTTGACAACCAAGAAAGTTGTAGATTACACGACAGCAAAGGTGAGACACAGACACTTTAACATTTAAATGTTGTTTTAGTCTTTGAACTATGCCTGACACACACATGTCTGTGGGTATAATAAATATGTAACAATTTGTAACAAAACAAACTCCCTCTGTAAACAACAACACAGGTCTCATGTTGGGTTTTATGTGAAACATGAAGCTTTAATTGGCAAATTAAGTTTCTTCCATTTGTTTATAATAGAATTCATTGCGTAATAGTAACCTGTTGTAACACAGACCTACATTTGTTGGGTTGCCTGTGTAGCTTGGCAGACACTTGGGGATCACTTTGTCAGTCGTCCGTCACACTTTAATGTAGCCATAACTTGAAAGTATTTGACCTATGTTCATGAAACTTTACACACATTTTCCTCTTAACCCAAGGAATGTTGCTTCACATGTCAAATAACTCGGACTCATTTTGGCAGAGTTATGCCCCCTTTCATAACACTTAACCTTCAACCTAAGGAAGCTCATAACTGGCCATAACTTGAAAAGTACTTGACCTTTGTTCATGAAACTTCACACTCGTTTATCTTACCACACAGAATAGTGTTACCCATGACCAGTAAGTACTTGACCTATGTTCATGAAACTTCACACTCGTTTATCTTACCACACAGAATAGTGTTACCCATGACCAGTAAGTACTTGACTATGTTCATGAAACTTCACACTCGTTATCTTACCACACAGAATAGTGTTACCCATGACCAGTAAGTACTTGACCTATGTTCATGAAACATCACACTCGTTTATCGTACCACACAGAATAGTGTTACCCATGACCAGTAAGTACTTGACCTATGTTCATGAAACTTCACTCGTTTATCTTACCACACAGAATAGTGTTACCCATGACCAGTAAGTACTTGACCTATGTTCATGAAACTTCACACTCGTTTATCTTACCACACAGAATAGTGTTACCCATGACCAGTAAGTACTTGACCTATGTTCATGAAACTTCACACTCGTTTATCTTACCACACAGAATAGTGTTACCCATGACCAGTAAGTACTTGACCTATGTTCATGAAACTTCAAACTCGTTTATCTTACCACACAGAATAGTGTTACCCATGACCAGTAAGTACTTGACCTATGTTCATGAAACTTCACACTCGTTTATCTTACCACACAGAATAGTGTTACCCATGACCAGTAAGTACTTGACCTATGTTCATGAAACATCACACTAGTTTATCTTACCACACAGAATAGTGTTACCCATGACCAGTAAGTACTTGACCTATGTTCATGAAACATCACACTCGTTTATCTTACCACACAGAATAGTGTTACCCATGACCAGTAAGTACTTGACCTATGTTCATGAAACTTCACACTCGTTTATCTTACCACACAGAATAGTGTTACCCATGACCAGTAAGTACTTGACCTATGTTCATGAAACTTCACTCGTTTATCTTACCACACAGAATAGTGTTACCCATGACCAGTAAGTACTTGACCTATGTTCATGAAACTTCACACTCGTTTATCTTACCACACAGAATAGTGTTACCCATGACCAGTAAGTACTTGACCTATGTTCATGAAACTTCACACTCGTTTATCTTACCACACAGAATAGTGTTACCCATGACCAGTAAGTACTTGACCTATGTTCATGAAACTTCACACTCGTTTATCTTACCACACAGAATAGTGTTACCTATGACCAGTAAGTACTTGACCTATGTTCATGAAACTTTCACACTCGTTTATCTTACCACACAGAATAGTGTTACCCATGACCAGTAAGTACTTGACCTATGTTCATGAAACTTCACACTCGTTTATCTTACCACACAGAATAGTGTTACCCATGACCAGTTAGTACTTGACCTATGTTCATGAAACTTCACACTCGTTTATCTTACCACACAGAATAGTGTTACCCATGACCAGTTAGTACTTGACCTATGTTCATGAAACTTCACACTCGTTTATCTTACCACACAGAATAGTGTTACCCATGACCAGTAAGTACTTGACCTATGTTCATGAAACTTCACACTCGTTTATCTTACCACACAGAATAGTGTTACCCATGACCAGTAAGTACTTGACCTATGTTCATGAAACATCACACTCGTTTATCTTACCACACAGAATAGTGTTACCCATGACCAGTAAGTACTTGACCTATGTTCATGAAACTTCACACTCGTTTATCTTACCACACAGAATAGTGTTACCCATGACCAGTAAGTACTTGACCTATGTTCATGAAACTTCACACTCGTTTATCTTACCACACAGAATAGTGTTACCCATGACCAGTAAGTACTTGACCTATGTTCATGAAACTTCACACTCGTTTATCTTACCACACAGAATAGTGTTACCCATGACCAGTAAGTACTTGACCTATGTTCATGAAACGTCACACTCGTTTATCTTACCACACAGAATAGTGTTACCCATGACCAGTAAGTACTTGACCTATGTTCATGAAACGTCACACTCGTTTATCTTACCACACAGAATAGTGTTACCCATGACCAGTAAGTACTTGACCTATGTTCATGAAACGTCACACTCGTTTATCTTACCACACAGAATAGTGTTACCCATGACCAGTAAGTACTTGACCTATGTTCATGAAACTTCACACTCGTTTATCTTACCACACAGAATAGTGTTACCCATGACCAGTAAGTACTTGACCTATGTTCATGAAACTTCACACTCGTTTATCTTACCACACAGAATAGTGTTACCCATGACCAGTAAGTATTTGACCTATGTTCATGAAACATCACACTCGTTTATCTTACCACACAGAATAGTGTTACCCATGACCAGTAAGTACTTGACCTATGTTCATGAAACTTCACACTCGTTTATCTTACCAGACAGAATAGTGTTACCCATGACCAGTAAGTACTTGACCTATGTTCATGAAACTTCACACTCGTTTATCTTACCACACAGAATAGTGTTACCCATGACCAGTAAGTACTTGACCTATGTTCATGAAACGTCACACTCGTTTATCTTACCACACAGAATAGTGTTACCCATGACCAGTAAGTACTTGACCTATGTTCATGAAACGTCACACTCGTTTATCTTACCACACAGAATAGTGTTACCCATGACCAGTAAGTACTTGACCTATGTTCATGAAACGTCACACTCGTTTATCTTACCACACAGAATAGTGTTACCCATGACCAGTAAGTACTTGACCTATGTTCATGAAACTTCACACTCGTTTATCTTACCACACAAAATAGTGTTACCCATGACCAGTAAGTACTTGACCTATGTTCATGAAACTTCACACTCGTTTATCTTACCACACAGAATAGTGTTACCCATGACCAGTAAGTACTTGACCTATGTTCATGAAACTTCACACTCGTTTATCTTACCACACAGAATAGTGTTACCCATGACCAGTAAGTACTTGACCTATGTTCATGAAACTTCACACTCGTTTATCTTACCACACTGAATAGTGTTACCCATGACCAGTAAGTACTTGACCTATGTTCATGAAACTTCACACTCGTTTATCTTACCACACTGAATAGTGTTACCCATGACCAGTAAGTACTTGACCTATGTTCATGAAACTTCACACTCGTTTATCTTACCACACAGAATAGTGTTACCCATGACCAGTAAGTACTTGACCTATGTTCATGAAACTTCACACTCGTTTATCTTACCACACAGAATAGTGTTACCCATGACCAGTAAGTACTTGACCTATGTTCATGAAACGTCACACTCGTTTATCTTACCACACAGAATAGTGTTACCCATGACCAGTAAGTACTTGACCTATGTTCATGAAACTTCACACTCGTTTATCTTACCACACAGAATAGTGTTACCCATGACCAGTAAGTACTTGACCTATGTTCATGAAACTTCACACTCGTTTATCTTACCACACAGAATAGTGTTACCCATGACCAGTAAGTACTTGACCTATGTTCATGAAACTTCACACTCGTTTATCTTACCACACAGAATAGTGTTACCCATGACCAGTAAGTACTTGACCTATGTTCATGAAACTTCACACTCGTTTATCTTACCACACTGAATAGTGTTACCCATGACCAGTAAGTACTTGACCTATGTTCATGAAACTTCACACTCGTTTATCTTACCACACTGAATAGTGTTACCCATGACCAGTAAGTACTTGACCTATGTTCATGAAACTTCACACTCGTTTATCTTACCACACAGAATAGTGTTACCCATGACCAGTAAGTACTTGACCTATGTTCATGAAACTTCACACTCGTTTATCTTACCACACAGAATAGTGTTACCCATGACCAGTAAGTACTTGACCTATGTTCATGAAACTTCACACTCGTTTATCTTACCACACAGAATAGTGTTACCCATGACCAGTAAGTACTTGACCTATGTTCATGAAACTTCACACTCGTTTATCTTACCACACTGAATAGTGTTACCCATGACCAGTACGTACTTGACCTATGTTCATGAAACTTCACACTCGTTTATCTTGCCACACTGAATAGTGTTACCCATGAGCAGTAAGTACTTGACCTATGTTCATGATACTTCACACTCGTTTATCTTACCACACAGAATAGTGTTACCCATGACCAGTAAGTACTTGACCTATGTTCATGAAACTTCACACTCGTTTATCTTACCACACAGAATAGTGTTACCCATGACCAGTAAGTACTTGACCTATGTTCATGAAACTTCACACTCGTTTATCTTACCACACAGAATAGTGTTACCCATGACCAGTAAGTACTTGACCTATGGTCATGAAACTTTAATCAGTTCTTCCTTATCAATTATCCAATGCATATTTATGCCTCTTTTCATAAACTTTAACAATTTAAAAAAATAAACTGCTCCATAATTCATGAAGGATTCCACGGTGCACCCCATGTCTTCAAACTTTATAGTTAGATTGTCTTTGCTGAAATAAGCACACGGCAGGTGACACAAGTTTTCCGTGGAACACCCTTTCTAGTTTACCCTCAATGTATAACTGATCTTGAAAACCGTAAACTGTCTTCCATATGAAAGACCAATTACATTGTTTTCTTTCTAAATTATTACCGATCACAGAACAGGGACTGGAGTGAGCTGGCTATAGGGAGAAAGTAACTTGCTGCAATGCTCCTTTTATTTGCATTGAGTGTAGATTTGTATTTGCCTTTTTCATGCCCTGTTAAAATAACATGTTTGTTTTTGTATCTGACATTACTGTATCATTGCAAATTGTAATCTCAGAAGCGTATTTGATTTGACGTATTTAAATTCTTCAATCTTTGTTTTGTAGGAGTATGCAGATTCACTAGGAATCCCCTTCTTAGAAACCAGTGCAAAGAATGCGACAAACGTGGAACAAGCCTTCATGACGATGGCGGCCGAAATCAAGAACAGAATGGGGCCCGTGACCGCAGCGTCCGATAACAAACCAAATGTAAAAATAAACGCTAGTACTCCCGTCAAACAAAGTGGGGGTGGATGTTGTTAAAGCTGGACAAACATTAGTTGTATCGGACTCAGAGGGGAACTGTGTAATTCACTCGTTCTCTACTAGTTATTTTGTGCGGAGGAGCACAAGGACAGATGACGGACATTTCGACTCCACTGATCACGTCTCACCATACAGAGCTTGGTGGTGGAAGATTTTTTTTTTTGAAGAGGTGTTCATTTTACACTTAACATCTTTTAAAATAGGCTTTCATTCATTATTCAAGTGATAAATATTTAAGTTGCACTGATACCTGATTTAATATTCTTGTTCGTCTTGGGTTTGAAGCTTACAAACGAAAACTTGCTGCACATTATTGTGTCTTGAATTGTCATCGATTCTCTAGATTATTTAACAGTCACTTTTTTTCTACAGAATAATAGTGCATTTCTAAGTTCAGTTATGTTTTTTCCTTGAACATATTTTGAAATATCTGTAGAATATATATATAAAATTAAGAGTAGGAATAAACAATCGCAAAATATTTAATTTTTAAAATGGGCTCGAATAGCACAGGCTGCTTAATCTTTGAAGTTTGAAAAATTCCATAATAACTATTGTGAGCTGTGCGTTGTTATAAGTTGATTAATCTTCTTACATAATTTACAATATTATGTGCATTATATTGTTTCGAGTAAATGATTATGGAACATGTGATATTGTAGCTGCTAATATTAATGGGTGTACTAGTGAATGCATCATGAATAGCAATTATACGTTTATATAGCGGTTCTTTGGGAGTGAGAAGCTTGTCATTTTTTATCCAATTTAGTTGTCTTTATTTTTTTATTTGAAACCGTTTTTAAGTTTATGCACCTAATATAGTAAAAGAATATTCGTCAATTTAAGTTTTTCTTTTAAAAAAATGGGGTGTCAGAATAAGCCAGTTTTTGTTTGCAAAGTAGCTCATTTATTTTGGGACAGTTTTTGTAACTGATTTGTTAGTGAATATCTCTTGAAGTGAAGGTTGTGTGAGGGTACGCAGTCATACCATTGTAATTACATGTACTGTTTCTGTAGATGATTCTGTAAAATGTATTAATTTTTTGTGAGCCTTTCTTTCTTAAATATTGCTTGAAGTTTAATTAATAAAAGCTGGCACGTAATCGCCAAAAGTGTTTAAAGACTTGTGTATGAAAGCAGTGTTTTTCAAACTTGTTTTTCGTATCGAGTGAATGTCGAATGATTTTTCTTTCCTTTTTCACAATTTCATTATAATCCATACATAAATATTTGATTTATATAATGAGAATGTTTTAATGCCACAATGTATATAAATTTATATTATGTGTATATGAAGAACCTGGCATTCCTATCCATATTTCATTTAACACAAATTCACATTTTCTGCATTAAAAACGTCATGAAAACAAATTGAATGTCAGATGTATATATATTTATGTATTCCCAACTCGGAATCGTCGATTATGCATATTCTGTACAATTTCTCACAGCTTGGGTCATCGAAATATTGTTATCTGAAAACTGGTGCTTTGAGTGTATTTAGGGGTTATGTTAAAGTAGCTATCCCGAAAACAACAGTCAAAATTTACAATATATGTACACCGTTTCTAAACCTACTGATGACGAGATATATATATTTAACTTGCATAGTTTGAGAATGCAAACTCTATAGACACAGTATAAATGGCTTTAACCAGCCAGGCCAAACCCCCAAGTTTAAAGTTACCTCTTGAATAAACCTATATTTTTGATTTTGATTGGCACATTTACGTTCTAATATGACCTGAACACCTGGATATAATTTTGATAAACAGTTTTGTGTGTAGTTCAATTTTGCTGTTTGGCGGTTAGTTTCTTCTAATATCTTGAAACAGACAGTAGTACTAAATCATAGTAAAATGGGTAACTTGAAAGTAAAGATAGCGAAAGTAAAGATAGCAAAAGTAAAGATAGCATTTTCGCCATTTTACACCTTGAAAATAAAATATTATACATTTATATACTTACTTCCTGATCATAAATAAGCCAGTATATGTAAAACACATAGAGACAGATTTATGATTTATATCTGAAGTATATACTCTTGTGGCTCGAATATATGGAATGCTGTGTAGTTTCCAGGGCAACCGGGGGAGCAAGAGTTGTTATCACTGTTAGCCCTTTAAAGTTGAACGTTGAGCTCATTGTTAGTTACACACGATCGTGATATGACTGAAAGATTGTTAAAAATGACATAAAACCCCACACATACATTACATGCTTTCATGATCGTGATCTTAAGAGGTGATTTGTAGGGTTTTTACACTGAACTACATGTATACAAATTATGACAATGTTCTCACTTTATTGAACTCATTTGGATAAAGGCAGGCAACATTTAAGGCACGTGTAATTATTACACAAGCAATGAAAATATGTTGGCTTGTTTGTGTAATTGTTACACAAACAGTGGCGACGTGACAACTTGCGTATGAAATTGTTGCACAAACGTAATAGCATTATGTTTACTTGCTTGCGTAATTATTTAACTTACATGATATGTTGCCACCTTGTGTAATTGTTACACAAACTGAGAATATGTTGACTTCATTGTGTGTAATTATTACACAAACATACCGGTAATCACCATATGTTGCTGGCTTGTGTAATGATACATGGTCTGTTCTAAGGTCTGGCCAATCGTACGGTTGTTAATCACAGACCAAATTTTCATATTATGTGATGTAAATGTGAGATTTTCTGATCCATGTTGAGGTACTGATATATTAATGTATTTGTAGAACAATAGATTTGCTTGAAGTGTAGTTTTGCGTGATTCAATAGGTTGATTGCCGCTTGTATCAACATGTGCCTTTAACTTTAATACGGTTGGTAACAAACGATATGTCAGATGAAAAGAAAACTCATGTGATAGTAGCTCGCATCAAACCACATGTCGGTCAAGTTCTTACAAAAGATTGGAGACAAGCCAAATACAAAAAAAAATCGTTTCTGTTACAACTTTACTCAATTAAAAGTAGTATAGCCGCTTCCTTTTGATGTGAGCAGGAAGTTCTGCAAGCTTTAATAGGTGTATTTATTGTTATTCTTGAAATGGGAATGGTAGAGTATGATTTGTTATTATTTGCTGTTATGTGTTTTTTCTGTGCTTCTTTTACCTTAAGTGGGCTTCTAATTACTTCTCTATTTTGTATTGCATTAAACGTTCATTTGTGAATCTATACATCAACTTGTGTGATTTGCGTTTTATATGAGAGCACGACGATTTTCACAGTAACACATTTATGGTACATGTAGGTGTCCATTTATGCTGCCAGAAACGTTTAATTCAATCCAAAATGTCACATTTTTTCAACCAACAAATTATTTTTTGTGTATGTATTTGAATATTTATACATGTAGTATACGTGTACTATTGCTGATTTGTTTTCTTTTAATGATTTCTTCATTTTGTATAATATTTTAATCTTCAAATCATAGGGAAAAAAAATTGTTCAAAAATAACATTTTAAAACATATTGTTCAAAAAGAAACATGTAAAATGTTCTACATCGAGAAGTAGAAATGGGTGGGTAAATACAATACAAACATCTTTATTCACTTAAATCATGCATACATGACAACATGAGGTCATAGATCTAGTATAGTTTCATGGGTGCAAGAAAGTGGTTTAATCTTATTCTAACAAATATTGAACATTTTGGCATGCCTTTGATGTTATAAATTAAAAACAAAAGCATAGCCTGGGACATGAATATAATTTCGGTATTCATCATATCAAACCCATAAAAAAGCTTCTGCGATTTTCACAATATTGTTTAATTCGCTTGCAGTATGTAAACTTTAAGCAACACTTGATTATTTTGTATGTTGTAATGGGTGTAGATATCTTTACCTCAACAGTTTGGATCAGCCAGCGTGTATAGGTTATAATATAGACATGATGGATATAAATCGCGGAAACAAATAAAATGTAATATATTACATGTGTTGTCAAGTTGTAATTTCAAAACCATTAACATGTTATATTCGATTACCCGATTAAAACATTTATCATATGATGCTTCGTCTTCCTCAAGGTCACTCTTCTATATGTATGAAGTGGCGTCATCATTACTTGGTATAAACATGTTTTATTACAACATGACATTTGTTAACAATAGAAGAAAAAGAAAATATAATGGGATCAAAATACTTATTACTGTATTTTCTTTTCCTTATTTTGAAACAATAATTGTAAAGTTTACAAGTAGTCGTTTTTAGCTCTACTGATCAGAGATCAGCAGAGCTTATGCCGTGGTGCGGCGTCCGTCTGTCCGTAAACTTTTTTTGTAGCGACTTCTCCTCTGAAACTACTGAATGGATTTTCATGAAACTTTACAGAAATGTTGCCCATGAAGTCTAGTTGATCCTAGCAAAAATTCATGTTGATCCAAGATGGCCGCCAGATCTAAAAATAGGTTTTTAAAAAACAAGTTTGTAGCGACTTCTTCATGAAAACTATAAGTGATATTGATATGGGACTTTTTCTAAAATGATCAGCATGACACGATGTTGGTCCTTGTCGAAAATCGTTTTGATTCGACGTTAAACATGGCTGCCCATCTTTGTTTACATAGAGTTATATAATGAAAACTTGTAGCAACTACTCCTCTGAAACTACTTGACGGATTTTCATGAAACTTCACAGGAATGTTGCTCTTGATGTCTAATTGATCCTAGCAAAATTTCAGGTCGGCCGGAAATTCAAGATGGCCGCCACGGCTAAAAATAAATTTTCAAAATACAAGTTTGTAGCGACTACTTCTTGAAAACTATAAGTGATATTGATATGGGACTTTTTCTAAAATGATCAGCATGACATGATGTTGGTCCTTGTCAAAAATCGTTTTGATTCAACGTTAAACATGGCTGCCAGAGGCCATCTTTGTTTACATACAGTTATATAGTAAAAACTTGTAGCGACTACTCCTTTGAAACTACTTGACAGATTTTCATGAAACTTTACAGGAATATTGCTCTTAATGTCTGATTGATCCTAGCAAAATTTCAGATCGGCCAGAAATTCAAGATGGCCGCCACAGCTAAAAATAGATTTTTAAAAAAGAAGTTAGTAGCGACTACGTCTTGAAAACTATAAGTGATATTGATATGGGACTTTTTGTAAAATGATCAGCATGACATGATGGTTATAAGAGTCAAACATTATTTTGATTCGACGTTAAACATGGCTGCCAGTGGCCATCTTTGTTTACATAGAGTTATATGATGAAAACTTGTAGCGACTACTCCTCTGAAACTACTTGACAGATTTTCATGAAACTTGACAGGAATGTTGCTCTTAATGTCTAATTGATCCTAGCAAAATTTCAGGTCGCCCAGAAATTCAAGATTGCTACCATGGCTAAAAATAGATTTTCAAAATACAAGTTTGTAGCGACTACTTCTTAAAAACTATAAGTGATATTGATATTGGACTTTTTGTAAAATGATCAGCATGACATGATGTTGGTCCTTGTCAAAAATTGTTTTGATTCAACATTAAACATGGCTGCAGCGGCCATCTTTGTTTACATACAGTTATATAATAAAAACTTGTAGCGACTAATCCTTTGAAACTACTTGGCAGATTTTCATGAAACTTTACAGGAATGTTGCTCTTAATGTTTAATTGATCCTAGCAAAATTTCAGATCGGCCAGAAATTCAAGATGGCCACCACAGCTAAAATTAGATTTTTTAAAAAAGAAGTTTGTAGCGACTACGTCTTGAAAACTATAAGTGATATTGATATGGGACTTTTTGTAAAATGATCAGCATCACATGATGGTTATCAGAGTCAAACATTATTTTGATTCGACGTTAAACATGGCTGTCAGCGGCCATCTTTGTTTACATAGAGTTATATAATGAAAACTTGTAGCGACTATAACTGTGAAACTACTTGACGGATTTTCATGAAACTTCACAGGAATGTTGCTCTTGATGTCTTATTGATCCTAGCAAAATTTCAGGTCGGCCGGAAATTCAAGATGGCCGCCACGGCTAAAAATAATTTTTCAAAAAACAAGTCTAGCGACTACTTCCTGAAATCAAAATCAATCAGTAGAGCTTCAAGGTCATTGACCTCTTGTTAAGAAATAGAACATCGTTTAAGGTGAATTATCGTGTGTGTAATATATCGCGGTTTGGAGTTCAATTGTAAACAATAATTTCACGAGCCCGAAGGTATAGGTACAATTGAAAGACAACGCATGATATATTATACGATAATTCTCCATAAACGATGTTCTATTTCTATTCTAATACCCTAAAATGCGAAAATAGTGCACACAACTAAAATATTTCGCATTGCTTTTCTTACTCTCCTTAAGTTGCAAAAATTACAGTGATATATCGTTGAATATAACGAATATAGTGTGGGTGTATTAGTATTTCCAGTATATTTGAAATCCCTATTATTGGTGTGAACAATCTGAACACAGTGTGCAAGTGTGACTGCACACTGATGACATGACAATATGTTTGCAAAACATTTTCCCATCACAGGGCTATATACTTTACTAGTCCACACTGTTTCGATGATTTATTCGAGTTAATTGTATTGCACATTGAAACCATTTTTTAGCTCTACTGGCCGAAGGCCAGCAGAGCTTATGGGATGCCGAGTTGTCCGTCGTCCGTCGTCCGTTGTTAACTTTTGTCTCGTTAAGACGATAGGGCCTGCATTTTTCATCTGATCTTTACCAAACTTTAGCAGATTGTTAATATCAATGAAAGCTCGGATGAGTTCGAAAACCAGCCAGATCGGACAAGTAACAGCGGAGTTATGGCCCTTGATTTAGTTAAAAATGCTGTATTGCTAAATTTTGCCTCGTTAAGATGATAGGGCCTTCATTTTTCATCCTATCTTTACCAAACTTTACCACATTGTTAATATCAATAAAAGCTCAGACAAGTTCGAAAACCAGCCAGATCGGACCAGTAACAGCGGAGTTATGGTCCTTGGATTAGTTAAAAATGCTATATTGCTATATTTTGCCTCGTTAAGACGATAGGGCCTTCGTTTTTCATCCTATCTTTACCAAACTTTACCACATTGTTAATATCAATGAAAGCTCGGACAAGTTCGAAAACCAGCCATATCCAACTAGTATCCGCTGAGTTGTAGCCCTAGATTTAGTTAAAAATGCTATATTTTGCATCGTTAAGACAATAGGGGCTTCATTGTTCATCCGATCTTTACCAATCTTTATCAGATTGTTAATGTCGTTTAAAGCTTGAACAAGTTTGAAAAACAGTCATATCGGACCAGTAACAGCAAAGTAATGGCCCTTGATTTAGTTAAAAATGCTACATTTTGCCTCGTTAAGACGATAGGGGCTTCATTGTTCATCCGATCTTTACCAAACTTGATCAGATTGTTAATATCAATGAAAGCTTGGACAAGTTCGAAAACCAGCCATATCGGATTAGTAACAGCGGAGTTATGGCCCTTGATTTAGTTAAAAATGCTATATTTTGCCTTGTTAAGACTATAGGGGCTTGATTGTTCATCCGATCTTTACCAAACTTTATCAAATTGTTAATATTAATGAAAGCTCGGACAAGTTCGAAAACCAGCCAAATCGAACCAGTAATATCGGAGTTATGGCCCTTGATTTACTTCAAAATGATATATTTTGCCTAGTTAAGACGATAGGGCCTTCATTTTTCATCCGATCTTTACCAAACTTTATCAGATTGTTAATGTCTATGAAAGCTTGGTCAAGTTTTAAAACCAACCAGATCGGACCAGTAACAGCGGAATTATGGCCCTTGATTTTGTTAAAAATGCTTAATTTGCCTTGCCATGCATGCGATAGGGCCTTCATTTTGCATCTGATCTTTGCCAAACTTTACCAGATTTTAAGACTGTCTTTTTTTTATTATTAATAATTTTATTTTAATTATTATTATTTTTTTATTATTTTTTTGAATAATTATAATTATTTTTTTTTTCATATTTTTTTTTTTGAAATTATTCTTTTTTTTCATATCTTTTTTTTTTTTTTTTTTAGCTCTATGTTGTACCAGTCGGACCAGTAACAGAGGAGTTATGGCTCTTGATTTAGTTAAAAATGCCATATTTTGCCTCGTTAATACGGTATGGCCTTCATTTTACATCTGATCTTTACCAAACTTTACCAGATTCTTTAGTTATGGCCCTTGATTTAGTTAAAAAGCTGTTTTTTGCCCGAAACTTTCAAAAAAGCGTAAATGGCAGTCACTCGCTTCATTGATGTTATAAGAGCCATGTTAGCCAGTAGAGCGTCCACAGGCCCTCTTGGGCCTCTTGTTTATGACATCCTGGGTACCAGGTTCATTTCAATAAATTATCCTGATTTACAATATATCCAACATGGTTTCAATTCCCAGATGTGGGCCACAGTGCCCAAGTGAATAGTATGGTAGATGCTGAATCCAGAGATCACAGACTCGAATCTCACTGGTGCCTCTGAGGTTCTTCCATGTGTCCTTTGGCAAGTCGCTCCCTTAAAGAAACTAACCCGCCAGACATTGGCAAAATTACACAACACAACCATGTATCAAATATGTAACCCGGTGTCGAGGTCATATGTTTATCTGCCGATTAAGAGTAAAGGTTTATTCACGGCCCGTGTGGTTCCCGGGTGTCCCCGTTTGGTTAGGACCACTGCAGATCCCTTTGGAGGGGTAGGCAGAGGGGTAGAATCCCCCAAAATTCATGTTCATTTTATCATTTTTTGTTCATGTTCATTAAAGGGGGGTACATCAGGATTTTTCACGAAACATCTTAAATTTTAAAAATGTTCCAATTCATGATAAAACACTTATATCAATCAAAATATAATGTTAGAACCATTGTGTTACTGTCTAAACTTTGAAAACACCATATAGCTATGATGGAATCGGACGTAAAATGCTGAAATTAACCCTGGTGCGTCACCTAGGATAGCACATATTGCTGTGCAGAATGTGTTTTTTTGGCAAATAAGGGATAATTTTTCGGCTCATTCATTATGATTAGGCCATTCAGAATAGAAAATATTATTTTTTGTCAATTTTTAGTCGGACACCCAGACCCCATGAAAATCCTGATGTACTCCCTTTAAAGGTCTTCATCATGATCCCTGCATTGTTTTAGGTGCTATCTCGCTCGCATCAAAAGAGCAGTGGCAGAAAAACAATAAACGTGGCTCCAGCGTAAATGGAGTTTCTACGATAGAATTTGCAACAACTCTGCAGTTCAAGGTGAGAAGGTTCTAGGCCCATTTTTACCATATTTTATCTCGATGTACATGGACGATGAGCCATATAACCTTTTCATGTGTTGGTGCGCCTTAAAACCCCAATTCAAATAATAAAAATACCAGTGATTGAATATGCGTAAAATGGATTATGAGTTGGTAGCTCCAGGTTCGGGGTTTAGCCTGGTTGGTTAAACCCGTTGATACTGTGTCTACAGAGTTTGGATTCTCGTAATATGTAAGTTGTATATATACCTCGTCATCGTCAGTAGGTTTAGAAACGGTGTACATATGTAAAAATGTGTCTGTTATTTTCGGGATAGCTTTAAAACTCATCCGTAGGATGGGGACATAAACAGTTGGTGTATCAGTCTATCCTCTGTCCTCTATTCGGAATCTATTCCATAGTATGAGTATGGCATGTTTCCTGAATTCCTATCACTGGGACGACTCAATAATGTAGTATTAGGTTGAGCTGTTAAACGACAATGCAAGACCAGATGGAATTATTTCGCAAGACCAGATGGAATTATTTCAAGGTCATCCGTTTCAAAACTATATATAGAATAGATAGGGGCTAATATTTTGACCCTTGCAACCAGAATAGTTGAATGATTCACCCGAACGAAAGAAAGGCAAATATACAAGTTTTGAAGCATCTTGCAGTAAGACTCCGAGTAGGTATTGGCTGCCATCTGGAAGACCAATAGTCCACAATTTGGGTTGTTCCTGGGTTGCCCCAGAATGTTGCAATGATACCCCTTTTAATCCGATTGGCTAACCATTGCTATCCTGAGAATGTGAAAATTGAATGCTTATGGGAATTATTGGCAAACTATTAAAATAAGTGAATTTCTGCTACAGCCAGTCGAACAAATCGATCAAAACAGGTATGTTTCGAGAAGTGGATCATCATTAGTGTTGTTGATGAAAGTAAATCGGTTTATAAAGTTGGGGGAAAGAGGCCGACTGATTTTCCCTTCCTGGACAGGGGACTTCATGAAATAGAACACAGTCGTTGTGTTTCCCACTACAAAAACACACACAGAAGAGTCGAAAGGAAACACACACTCAACTTTACAGAATATGTTAAGCAATGTTGCACTGTTTGATTGTACGTACATCACTAAGAGGCGTTGCCCGAGATTTCGCCTCGGGGAAATCCAATAGTTGATTATATAAACTCGTTTGTGCTAATTGCTAATCATAAAATTCAAATTACAAGACCATATATAAGCGGAGAATTTCGCTGCACTACTATTGTATATACTAATTAACAATCAAATACGAGATCCTAATTGTTTCAGATGAGCACTACGATCACATTTACGAACAATATGCTTTTAAAATAAATCATATATTCCTAATTATATGACATCTGTCTCCCTCGCCCCGTGTGGTTCTCGGGGGCTCCGTTTGGTCACGGGGCAAAGAATAGGGCCACTGTAGATCCCTTTGGAGGGATAGGCAGAGGGGTAGAATCCCCCCAAATTCATGTTCATTTTATCATTTTTTGTTCATGTTCATTAAAGGTCTTCATCATGAGCCCTGCATTGTTTCAGGTGCTATCTCGCTCGCATCAAAAGAGCAGTGGCAGAAAAACAATAACGTGGCTCCAGCGTAAATGGAGTTTCTACGATAGAATTTGCAACAACTCTGCAGTTCAGGGTGAGAAGGTTCTAGGCCCATTTTTCATATTTTATCTCAATGTACATGGAAAGAAATATAAAAAGATCGGACAGGGAAAGTAGCTTTCAAGGAGGACAGTAAACCACAAAACACAGAAACAAACACGCAAACAGACAAACAAGAAGGCAAAAGCAATAATAAATGCAAACGACATCACAAACACAAAAAGGGTTCTCAATAGGGCTACCGCCTTGGAACGGTCAGTGGCAAAGTAGGCCACTGGGGGTTTAAACCGGTTCTAGGGTGCACCAAACCTCACACTTACCCTACTGTCATCCCATTAAAACAGGACAGTGTAAATAAAGAAATCCCCGCCATGATCTAATCTCTAACCAACAAGGCAGTATCAATAGGCAATATAAGTAAACCACAAATATGCTCGTGTAAATATAATACAAAAAACCAATAGCCTAGAAAGCCACAATGAAGGTACTCAATGACTTGGCAGAAGCCAGAGCAGTAAGAGAATAAACCATTAAGGGCACGACAAGAAAGATCATGGACAAACACCAAACGCCACCGTCCCAATGGGCTTTAGGTAGGCGTCATCACAGGGTCCACAACCTGTCCGGTCATCGTACAATTAAAGAGGAAAGCATAGTGGCGAACTGTAAAAGGGTCCACCACCAAGCATGCAGTACGTTGCAAAATGATAGGGTCATAACCTCTTTTGATAAACCTTTTAACAAGTTTAACAAAGATAGTATGAAAGTGATCATGACCTAGAATCTTACGAAGTTTATAAATCACATCACCATAGAAGTCAGGTTGTGATAGTCCTTGTCGCAGAAGAGTCCTTAAATTACTTTTATATTTGGAAAGAAGATCAGGGTTACGATAATAAAATTTTGCAAAGGTTTTACGAAGTTTATGGTAACGGTAACCCTGATTGAGTAACTTTTTAGTTATACAAAGATTACGAATATTAAAGTTCTCAACTCGAGTACAAGCTCTAGAAAAACGAATAAGTTGAGACACATATACCCCATAAGAAGTTGCTCGGGGAACATCCCCATCCAAGTGAGGATAATTAACAATGTCAAAATTAAAAATCATCTCTCTTGTCATAGATTTTGCTAATTATTTTACCATTTTCAATCAGAGATCTAAATCAAGAAAAGAAGCGTTATTATCAGATATATTAGCTTTGTTAAGCTGAAGTTCTTTAGGATAAATATAATTAACCATAGTTTTAAAGAAAAGGTTGTCAATGTTCAATATGTCATCCAGATACCGAGAGGTATCATTAAAGGCTTCAATAACATCTGCCTGGGTATCTGGTGAAAGACTCAACATGAAATCCCTTTCATAGCAAAATAAGAACAAATCTGCGACAAGTGGTGCACAGTTCGTACCCATAGGGATACCAACAATTTGTCTATAAACGGTGGTTCCATACCTGACGAAAATATTATCTAATAGGAAGATGAGTGCTTCACAAACTTCATAGCAATGTACATGGAAGATGAGCCTGGCATGTTCATGCCTTTTAGGCGCCATTACCTTTTCATGTGTTGGTGCGCCTTAAAACCCCAATTCAATTCTGTCTCCCTCCATTTTGTACAAAATATGACAACACTGAAACCAGGCAACATTTTTTTCGTAGTATATATACTAGTAGGCGTGTTTATCCCTGTAGCCGCACCCTAGAGTGCAGGCAATGTAAGGGCTAAGCGAGTAACCCCATACTTATCTCATTAAAATGTGTCAATTTCTTCTTGTATATTATTCCACGCATTTGTGCTAACTCCGGTCAGGAACAGTTTGACCGTTGTATTCTCTCAATTTGTCTAAAATACTTAAACCATTCGTAGCAAATTAACAAAAACAAAACAAAACAGGATTTTGTTTTATATTTGAAACTATAATTTCCACGTTTAAATGTTATGTGTTATGTGTTTGTTCAATGTATTTATAAACGTTCGACATTGAATTACTTGTTTAATCTTGCTTGACTGTGTTTCTATATTTAGAATTGACTCACCCGGCCAAGTCATCTCGCTACACGCTGTATATCGCAGTGTTTACAATTATTCCCCTCGCGTTGTCAAATACTATTCTTACATATTAGTCGTTGCTTACCATACTATGGTACATATAAAGATCCGATATCGATCATTTGTTAACATTTAAACAGTGAACGGAATACGAACAAGTTGAATATTAATAATTATATATATTATAATCAAGTTAAACAAAATCAGATATGTCTACTAAAGAAGAAAATTCGACATTTATTGGACGACAAGATACGAGTTTCTTAGACAAGTAAGTTTCCTTATTTTAAATAATAAATGTTAATAATTTTATTAGCCGGATTGTGCAGCAAATTCAGGCTTATAGTTTAGTATTTTCCGTCTGTCTGTCCGTCGATCTGTCTGTGACGCGTTATGACGTTTTGGTTAAAGTTTTTGGTTAAACCTTTTGTTTTTCCTCATTTGTCAAAAACTTATTGTCTGAAAGCTTTGAAACTTGGCAGACCTTCATTATCATGACACAATGTTATATGACAAGAACCATAACTCTGTCTTGTAGTTTATTAAACAATCGGAGGCCTTTTTGCCACTGACCGTTTCAATGCGGTATACCTATTGTCAACCCTTTTATGTTTGTGGTGTCGCATACTTTATAGTTCATGCATGCATATGCTGTTTGCTTTGAATATGTGTTTGTGGGTGTCCGAGTTATGTGAATTCACATTTCTTGCTCTACCTTTGTATCTATCGTTATAACGTTTAATTTTATACTTTAACGATGTTTTTGTTATTTTATTTCAGTGAACTGTTATTCAAAATGTTGATAATCGGTGATGCGGGTGTCGGGAAGTCGTGTCTTCTGATTAGATACGCAGTAAGTTTCTATTTTATAATAATATCAGCAAAACGAAACTCGCTATTCATGCGTTTCTGGGTGTCCAATATCTCAACATAAAACCTGTACAGATAGTAGAGATGACAGAGTGACGAAGTACAGATAGTAGAGATGACAGAGTGACGAATTAGAGAAAGATACGTAAATAGATCTACAGATCGGATGGGGGAATACAGAGTTAGGAAATACATCCAGGCCTTTTATGTGCCCAACCCCACCCCGGAAATTCTGCTCCCCACCATCACCCCCACCCTTTTTAGAGCCAATTCTAACCCATGTAGCCTGATTCAGAATCAAATATATAAACTGCAACTTCGTACGGCTAATTAAGAGTACACCCCTATCTCTTAATTATTGTTTTTATGATGTGAGGCTGTACTTTAAAATGCCAGATTAGAGCACTTCAATACATAGTTCTGACAGGTATCGATAAACTCCGCCCACCCAGTATACTAGTATGAGACTACGCCGTTTGAAAAATGGTGGCTTCTGAGCACGAAGCATCAGATTCTCCAAAGGCATTCTAGCAAATGCAATTTTTTTTTTTTAAAAAGGACAATTGTTGGGCTTAAAATAGTTCACACATTGAAGATATTTCACGACAAACCCAGATCACAGAGTGCATGTCATGTCTGCAAGGAACACTTGATTTCTGCGTAAAATGTGAAAGGGAAAGACACAACACGAGAGATTTAAAAGTATTTTTTTATTACAAACTAGAGAGCCAGTCATACATGTAACTTCATAATCAAAAGCAACGTTGTTTCAATGAACATTATTATTTTCTCTTATATTTCAGGATAACGAATTCACCGATTGTTACATAAGCACCATAGGTGTAGACTTTGTAAGTATCCGAAATTCAAGAAAGAGGGATATACATTTTTTATTAAGATAGTTTAATCCAGGAAAATATCGAGATACTAAATTAAAATTACGCACGTTTGGACTTTGGTTCTTGGTGCGATAGCGCACGTGATGTAGTTTAACTAGCGCACGTGATGTAGTTACTAACTAATAATTTCACGACTTTAGATTAATTCTTGCATTAAACGAATCTATGTAGAGCGAATTTATTTTAATTGACGTGAGGATCTTAAATAATTCCTGACTATTAATTCCTTATTAAAATATAAACATATATTTTATGGATGCAAACAACCGATATTTGTGCGTGTAACATACTAACTAGTATTGTTTAAATTTCAGAAAATAAGAACAATTGAAATGGACGGCAAAATGATCAAACTTAATATGGTACGTATGTTGTCGGAAGTATCAGCAGTCACATGTATTATACACAGTCGTTGACATTCATAACAATAATACATCTTATTTAACTATTAAATAAATAACAACTCTTTTCTTAACATTTTCGAACTCTTCTTCTTCAAGAAACAATAAAATACAGTTACCGTATATAAATACAGGTTCTTAAATACAATTATTAGAAATACAGTTACAGTACATAAATACAGGTTCTTTGAGTTTCTTGAAGAAGTATACCAGTCAGAAAATTTGGGGAATTTATCTAATAGTGAAATAACTTTCCCTTTGAAAGACTATACAGATATTATTACATATTTAATTAGTTCGTAATTTTCAAATGAAATGGGGATTTACTACCAGTTAACGCTATAGTCTATATGGGGACAGCAAGCTCGAGACTTGCCTCTGCCAGTAAGCGAACCCATGTGGGACAGAGGTCTGCAGCTCTAAATCCAAGGCCTTATCCACTGATTGCCGAGGCAACTTCTAGTACATTTAATCAAATGAGATGTTTATTTCATCGAATATCTGATTCTAATGAGTCTTGAATATTTCGCTGAATGTAAAATTAGACGAGTAAATGAGATTTCATTGCATGACATATATTTTGTTTAATCATAATAGCTAATTATTGATCTGTGTATATTTGAAGACTGTTGATGTACTTTGTTAGCAGCTTGTTTCTTTTATTGAACTGACGATCTTCGTTTATTCTTTATAGTGGGACACTGCGGGTCAAGACAGGTTTAAGACCATCACGTCCACGTTTTATAGAGGAGCCCACGGCGTCATTATTGTCTTCGATTTGACAGATCTGGTATGTCACCCTGTTGTAACTTGCCTCAAACAGTAGGACAAACCTTACATACGAAAATAAACATGTTCTATATTTGTGTTTTATGCACGCATGTTTTACACATGCTTGCCTTTGTTCAATACAAAAAATAGAATAACAGATCGACACCCTAATTGTGGGTAGTAAAACCAAAACGACATCGATGCAAGCCAGAACATTGTTTTTTAAATTAAATTTTACATTGCATTAATTCTCACCCCCACCCCCTAACACACAAACTCTATACTTAAATGTTCCACACACACTCGATCCTAGCATTTATATTACATAAAACCTGGATGGATATCGATGCAAGCCAGACCACAGTGTTTCATATGAACTGTTGCAATGCAATAATCCTCACGCCACCCTACTAACATTCAAATAAAACTTGTAATTACACAGTACCACGCTTGAACTCGATCCTAACACTTATATTACATACAACCAGAACGGATATCGATGCAAGCTAGGTCATAGTGTTTTATATTAATTTTTGCATTGCATTAATCCTCACCACACCCACCTAACACCCAAATAACCGATATAAATACAATGTATACCATACTTGAACTTGATTCCAACATGTGTATTACATAAACAATGACCATTGCAGGAGTCGTTTGAAAATGTAAGAAGCTGGCTCAGTGAAATAGACAAGTATGGCGGATCCCACGTTGCCAAGTTACTGGTTGGAAACAAGTCGGACATGAAAAATAAGCGTGTCGTCTCATACGAGTCTGCACAGGTAAACTTTCATATTTGCTGGAACAAATACATTAGTAGTTAAATCTACAGGGCGAGTAGCTTTAAATTAGTTTCACCGGTCGGCAGGCGACTTAACCCTAACCCTAGCCCTAGGGTTAGGGTTAGGGGGCACATAGAGTTTTCGTTACTTTTTGCAAACTACTTAGAGATGGAACATTAGCGGGAGAGATGTTGTGTGCACAGATTCCTGTTTAAGCCCATAGCGGCAATTACATCATCCAAAGCCCATTTTCTACGGTATGGTTTGTTGCACACTAGTATACGATTGTTTGTTTGTCATGCGTGAAGTTACTAAACAAATAATTGGTAATTAATGAACTGATTTCGTGACTATAGATACACAACTTATTATAGATCCCCTCCTTAGACGGGAATGTTCCCAGAGCGAAATCACGGGGTTTATGTTTCTCAACTTATTCGTTGTCCTCGAGTTTGTAGTGGAGTTGATGACTAATACTTGTAACCTTTGTACAACTAAAAAGCTACACCAGTAGGACTACCGTTACCAGAAAATTCGATAATTTTAGTATCGTATAACCCTGATTTGCTTTTAAAATATGAAAGTAATTTGAGAAGATTTCTTCGACAAGGAGTATCACAACTCGACTTCTATGGTGACTTGTTGTTTAGTGGTTGACCCGTTTACAGTTCGCTACTATGCTTATCGCTTTAATTGTGCGATGATAGATTGTGGATTACCTAAAATCTGAGAGGACGTTACCATTTGATGTTTGTCTGCAATCTTGTCTTGGCGTGCCCTTAATGGTTTATTCTCTTGTTGCTCTGGCTTATTCTAGTCATTGAGTACTTGCTTTTTGGTTTTCTATGGTTTTGTATTCATATTCATATATACATGATCATTTTTGTGTTCCAGTGCGGTAGCCCTTGTGTTTGTGATGTCTTATTTGGCCTTTCATTCATCTTTAAATATGTTCTTTGTTTCTGTGTGTGTTTGTGGTTGTCTGTCGTCCTTGAATGCTGCTTTTCCTGTTCGATTTTTATATCTATATTTATATTGCCTATAAATGCTGCCTAGTTTGTAAGACGATATAGGCGGGCTGAGATTTCTTTATTTACACTGTCTCGTTTTATTGGGATGGCAATAGGTTAAGAGTGATGTTTGGTGAACCCTAAAACCTGGTTTAAAGCCTCAGCGACCTTTTTGGTGCCACTGAGGTTCTAGGGTGCACCAAACCTCACACTTACCCTATTGTAAATCCAATAAAACGGGACAGTGTAAATAAAGAAATCCCCGCCATGAACTATTCTCTAACCAATAAGGCAGCATTAGTAGGCAATATAAGTAAAACACAAAGATGCTCGTGTATATATAAATACAAAAATGATTTCAGGAGTTTGCTGATCAACTAGGCATCCCTTATCTGGAGACGAGCGCCAAAACGGCGGCCAACGTAGAACAAGCGTTCATGACGATGACAGCAGAAATCAAAAAGACGATCGACTCGGGGGTCTTGGATAGTTCAAGAAACCGGAAAGTCATAGTGCCTGGCAAAGATGTTGAAAAATCACCGGGGTCGTGGTTATGTAGCTGTTGACTGGGCAGATGTTTACAAGAACTGTGTGCTTGCTGTATAGCACCATGCTTACCGAAGTGCGGATACGGAATGTTTATGTTTTCGTCCCCGAAATATGGAACATTGGACCTCTAGTTATGACATAACACTTTTGAAAGCAAATTCACGTTAACACTAGTAAGACATGGGGTTTTACTGTTTGAGTGAGCAGCTATGCATGTACTAATCCATTAGGATTATAAAGTGTTACTTTACCGATAACGGGATTAATGAAAACAATTGCGAGTAGTTAAATACAGATGAAGAGATCTGTATTTTTTATGCTCTTAAAATATCTCTGTGTGCAGCTAACTAATGAATCACTGTTGTTACAGGCCAACCCTTTCCAAAGATTTTATAATTTTCTTTCTAAACAATTACATTTCTTTCTGAAGTTAACACGAATATATGCAGCTGATCGGATTGTTGGCAAGGAGTTAGCGAACTTCACTGCAGTTTATATCCATGCAAACAGCAAATGATTTTACTTATATTTAAGATATTGAGTTTGTATTGTAAATTTTGGCAAATATGTGCGCATAATCCAGCAGTCAGAAACCTTAACTTATAAATTCTACGTACGGAGTTTTCTCATATTTGTGCGAGGAGTCCAGTTATATCTACTCAAAACTGTTACATTACTATTTTTTCTGCCGTTAAATGTAATATTATTAGCGCGACTCGTAAGGTAAATATTCTGGACTTTTAGACCCGAATGTGAGTAAAATAAGAAACAACTATAGCTTTTTTTGTACTCAAAGCTTCGGATGTGATCCAAATAACTTACATATCCGGTGGTAAACGCGAAACTACTGTAACTCTATATAAATAAAGAGCAAGATACATCAATTTCGCGCCGAGCCCTTGACATAGATCGTTTCTATTCAGTCGGAGGAGAGTAAACACTTACAGTACGATAATCTAAGCTACCAAATCAGAGGCGCAGCATAGCATACTACCTTACTCCTGGTAACTTGGAAAACTAAAAATTAAATTCCTGAAAATTAGAAAAAATGAAATGAAAATGAGAGGATGAAAGGCGATTGGGTGACATTTTTTACCAATTTTTGAGAGCATAAAATATCTATGCCCGACAAATATCACTTGTAAGAGCACCATTTTGGTCCAAGGATGAAACAAATATATTGGGGAGGGCGGGAAGGCCTCCCGATCCCCCTTGTGAAAGAGGGACACCTTCTCCCACTCGGTGCCTCGGTGCTTAGCATCTCGTATTAGGAGTATGTTAAAACAGGCCAAGCTACGCTATAGCAAAGGTAGACAATTTAGAATGATACAGATGCGAATTTGTTACACCAGGGCTAAGGTTAATTGTGTCTTATCATGTGACACATGTATGACAGTTCTGTTTGAAAGACAAAACTTGAAACCTGAATGGTCCGTGTAACTATGTATTTTCAACAAATGACGAAGTTGCTTTGTATTTTATCACAAAAAAACACATTAATGACAGTTTTGAGTGCGTGTGTTTTGTGCCTGAACGAATGCATGCGTGTGTTTGTATGTAGAATGCATGCATGTGTTTGTATTTAGAAATAATATGTCCAACATGTTTTTGTATCTGTCTTAATGTATCTTATCATATTATAGGAGTGCCATATATAAGTTGATCTTGTATTATTTTAGTACTAATTATGTATGTAATGTATGCCAGAGTTTATGTATAAAGATTATATTACATATAGTGTATGTTATATTAAGGTAACTTGAAAGTATATGTACTTTCTTACCAAATAGATTTGTATTGTATAATTGGACAAATATGAGAAAATTCCAGCAGTCGCAATATACCTTGTCCATATATGGATTATGTGTATGGAGTTTGCTCATATTTGTGGGGTACAAGTCGATTTTAATTCACTTGGTAGGAAAGACAAAGACCGGTTCTATGGAATAATGCATTAATTTGTTAAGGTTGTGTCAATCTCATGAAACATGTATGATAGTTTTGTACAGTAGACAAAACTTGAAACCTTTAAATTGTCCTCAGAAGACAAACTGCTTTGAAATTTATCACAAAAATGCATTTT
The DNA here is from genome assembly GCA_037043455.1 of Cyrtodaria siliqua. NCBI lineage: Eukaryota > Metazoa > Mollusca > Bivalvia > Adapedonta > Hiatellidae > Cyrtodaria > Cyrtodaria siliqua. Next base: position 53,484 of record JAWPHD010010709.1, read on the forward strand.
AATGACAAGTTTTTAATTCAGAAAAACGTGAAACTAGTCTTTCGAGTGTAGCTGTGCGTTTGCACGAGTAATGCTATCCAATGTGTTTTGAATGTTGATCTATTCTTTAAGTCTCACTTACTAATATATGTGTGCCTTTAAAATTAATGTATGAATTTGTTGTTGTTGTTTTACTCAATATATACATATTATGTCATTATGTATCCTATAATTGTTGCCAGTTTAGTATGCCATTATCATTTTGTTATTTAAGTGTACAAGATGTTGTGATAACGTAGAAGAGACAATTTTTAGTGCAATATTTTCATTACGGTTGTGTACAGATACCTCGAAATATCAGCCTCAGATCCTCAGATGACTTCATGATATTACAATTCAATATTTATTTTGATATGGATTTGATTCAATGTCTGATAGGACTCCGAGTCTGAAAGTTCAAGGCATCTGTGAATTAAAAGCCAAAATACATTGTCATATATAAACCTGTTGTACATTTTACATTCCAATCATAAACCTTTTATTATTTTATTAGTAGATATAGGCATCAGATTGTAATATTGAAATGTAAACACAAGTTGAATTGTTTCATGATTTACTGTATTAACTCAACTTGACAATATTGTTTATATCAATAAACCATTGTTACATTTTCTTAAACATTTGAATCTGTTTTATAAATACCATTAAGTTCATGTCTGCCCAATAACATTATGGTCAACAGATAACCAATAATCTAATCTCTCTTAAGCCTTTTACTGAACATGCAAGCATGTTGTTGATACACCGTTGATACCGCGAGCATACAATTTGAAATTACAGATCTTAAAGGCTGAGCCCCATTTCTTTCCCTCCCATCTCCATGTTATATACACATTTAGAATTGGTATATTTAGTTTGTTATAGCAACAAGAATGATAAAGACATTATATCAAACATTTATACCTGGCCATAACACTGATAGATCGTCCTATACATTTATATCACTTTTTATAGAAGCAAACATTTTAAAAATGTTCCAATTGATGATAGCAAGCCACATCAATCCAAATATGGTGGAAACACCGTGTTGTTGTTGTTTAGCTGTAAAATTTGAATTCACCGTATATTTTGAATGAAATCGGGAATAAAATGCTTAAATTTACCCTGATGGGCAGGTTAGTATACATGTAAATTACTGTTCCAAGTGAATTTCCACGTAGATCAATGTTCCAAGTGAATTTCCATGTAGATCAATGTTCCAAGTGAATTTCCATGTAGATCAATGTTCATTTTGAGGCTCAGGTATTATATTTTCGTCCTTAAGAATAGACAAAGAATAGACAACATCATTGTTGGTGAATTTTAAGTCGGACCCCAGAAAAGCCTGATGAGCTCCCTTTACTATTATATTACAGCTTCTATCCACTGTGTATGTGTCCGTTCACCATAAATAAAAGTGATGACCAATCTCCGTGTATATGTCATCATGTCTTTGGGGCTCCATATGCATCGGGCATTCTTTCGATCGAATATCTGTTGAGTAGAAAAGTAATTTAGTTAGTGATCTGCTATTTTATATTGCACAAAGATATATAGAGATATATTTGGGCTACAATCCTATAATTTTGGCATGTAGTTATTACCCCATATGAAAAGAGAATAGAGTGTTATGTCCGTGCTCCTACAAAGGCACTAGAGTACAGATGTCTCAATCTGAACGCTGGCCTAAAAAACCCAGATTAACCCACACTGTATTAAAAGGATTATAACTACAACAAAGGTGAGTGTAGTTTCAAATCCGTGCTTGGTCTAACTAATTGTACCCAAGGCACATACTGTTTAAGCACTTAAAAGGACACAGTGTACCTTCTCGGTAAACTTCCCAATCTTTAAGACACTTGTAATTTTATTACAGGGAGTATATTGGATTATGTAGAATAGCACCAGCCCTAGTCTTTTAGTTGTACCCACCTGTGTTGCTGTAGGTACATTATGGGTACACCAGGTACCTTCCGAACTCTTCGTTTCAGGTCTTTATCACATGTCGCCACTATGTAACACTTGTGCTGAAAATGTAAAATTCATATTCAGTAAAAACGGCAAAAGTTACGGATTTTTACCCACTTGTAGTCTTTTATCCCTTGGGACCTGCTGAATAAATATAACTTTTTGGAAAAAATCATTTATAGGTTATATTAAATATTTTATTAATTTTATAAAATTGTGAAAATCGAAATACTAGTAGTACCTGTGTGATTCTTTGTACTAGACAGTCATCAGCATAGGTACCCTTATGTAAACATGGTAATCTTTCAAATCTCGCATCTTTTGCAATTCTGAAGAAAAAAATACATGTAATATACAATAAATATTGATAAAGGTGATCCTTTGGGAGCAACAAACACAATTAAGAGAATAAAGCAGCAGACTCGGTTTTATTGAGTCTGTTCATGAGAAGTAATGAAAGAAGCAACACCTCTCACACCCCCTAGCACCAGCTTAAGCGGTATTCTACTTCAAAGCCACCTATATTGGGCTCGTTGGTCCCAAAGGACCAGTAAAAATAACACTACTGATTCGTAGCACAGGGAGACTTTTTACAGCCGCCACACTGCACTAGGTTATAACAGTTTGCAAATTTACAAACATGCTAATTTGCTATGTAATGTATAATGACCTATTTCAACCCACACCAATCTTACCTGTACCTGGTCAACAGAAAGATCACTTAGTCTCAGCCTGCCAAGACCGTATCATGCATATGTGTTACATCGGTCTGGGTAGATTAGGCCAAATAAAGCACCCTAGCAATTAGCAGATTTTATGCACACGTTTTTTTTTCACTCAAAGTTTTATGTTTGCCTGATGTTATGTTAATGAACGTGACAACATCACTTAGGGATGCACCTGTAACACGTTTATGACTTCATTTGCTGCTTTTCACAAGTTAAAAGTAAGAAATTAACATTTAATTAACTTGAAACTACATTTTATGAAAGTCTCATAGAATCGATTCTCTCAAAGTTTCGCCAAAATCGCCCCCCAACATGAGGGGGCGATTTCAATCTTCCGTTTTTTTCCGCAGGCCTTGGTTCTGAAGATCATAGCTTAATGAAGGTGACCGAGGCTAAAGATCACTATATTGCCATGACTTCATGGTATTGCAGTTATGTACTAGAATTGGTTTCTATTTGGTTAACACCTAGGTGCTAGTTCACTTAAAACTCTCGAGTTAATCATATTTAATGAAGTACCACACCCAATTGTACTAAGATTTTATCTTAGCGACTCGAGACACTGACTGTACTTTGGCCAGTCATTTTGCTAGAACTGTCCAGGTTGAACCCTAGGTTTTATTTTGACTGGATGAACTTACAGATGGTTGAGTTACAGTTAACATTACCATCTAACTACTATACTAACTCGCGGGTTTCAAGTGAACTCGGTCATGCGCATACAGCTACAGATGAGATCCTCAAATATGTCCTAATAAGACACATTGAAAAAAGAATATTGATTTCAGTCCAAATTATACAGTAGAATGAGATGAATAATGGAGGCAATGTTTGCATAGTATATCATTGGTGAAGTAAACCCCCTACCTGAGTGCCACTCTATATTTGGCCCCCAATTTCTCCAACTCTGCCATTACACAGTCTGTGATGTACGGCGTACCTGCAATGGCAATGATGATCAATCATACACTCAAATGAGCAAACAATAATGTTAACAGATGCTGGTTCCCAAAATATGTATCAATCTTTCATTAATGAGTAAATCTGGTTCAATCATGTATGTAAATAACTGACATTTGACATATAGACATGGAGTTACGGTGGTCTAGTGGTTAAGGCATCCACCTCGTAATACGGAGGTCGAAGGTTCGAGTCCTGTCAGAGGCGGGCTTGTTACTGAAGAGAGACCAGTTGGTGAGCCGCTAGCTAGTTACATAACGGTTACCGATTGACTACCTGCCTGGTGCCTGGCATTGAAAAAAAATAGGAATCGGGAAGTAATGATGTTCAAGACGAAGGTGTCTCATAAGTCAAAATTGGCCGGCCCTTTCAATAGGGGTGACACTATAATAAAACAAACACTTTACACTTTTATTGACAGTCCACCATGCTCTCACATGTGGGTTAATACCTGACATTTGGCATATAGACAGTTTACCATGCTCTCACTTGTGGGTTAATAACTGACATTTGGCATATACATAGTCCACCATGCTCTCACATGTGGGTTAATAACTGACATTTGGCATATAGACAGTCCACCATGCTCTCACATGTGGGTTAATAACTGACATTTGGCATAAAGACAGTCCACCATGCTCTCACATGTGGGTTAATAACTGACATTTGGCATATAGACAGTCCACCATGCTCTCACATGTGGATTAATAACTGACATTTGGCATATAGACAGTCCACCATGCTCTAACATGTGGGTTAATAACTGACATTGGTCATATAGACAGTCCACCATGCTCTCACATGTGGATTAATAACTGATATTTGGCATATAGACAGTCCACCATGCTCTCACATGTGGGTTAATAACTGACATTTGGCATATAGACAGTCCTGTGAGTCCACCATGCTCTCACATGTGGATTAATAACTGACATTTGGCATATAGACAGTCCACCATGCTCTCACATGTAGGTTAATAACTGACATTTTGCATATAGACAGTCCACCATGCTCTCACATGTGGGTTTGACATACAGATAGTCCATGTGTGTAAATGACTAACATAAATTTGGCATATATACAGTCCATGTGTGTTAGTAACTTACATTTGGCATATAGACAGTCCATGTTTGTAAATGAATTACATTTGGCATACAGAGTCCATGTGTGTAAATGAATTACATTTGGCATAAAGACAGTCCATGTACACGTGTAAATGACTTACATTTGGCATATAGACAGTCCATGGGTGTAAATGACTAACATCTGGCATATAGACGGTCTTAGTGTGTAAATGACTTACATTTGGCATACAGGCAGTCCATCATGCCCTGTATGATGTCTATCTTGTTTTTTATGGAGAAGTTGATGAAGTTGGTATCAATGAGCACGTGGTACGGAGGGCCAAGTTGGGTGTTGTAGCGGAAAAACAGTGCCGAGGATGTCTGGGGTCTGTAATGAGAAATACCGGATTATGAAATACTCACGGTCATGAAATACAGAAAAAAGTTTCTTGATATGGTCAAATGCTTCTTAGTAACACTCTATCAGTTGTGAACTATGTAAATACAATTGCAATAGAAAGGAAATGGTTTTCATTAAATATGCGAGTTACTTGTCAAGACTGCAAAAGGTCATTTTCAGCACCTTTTAAATAGGCTATATTATATGATGGTCGATTCTTTTCGTAGTGTAGCAGCCAAATTTTAGAAATTTATAAACAGAGTGAGACTAGTACAAATGTATCATGTTTCATGCTAAACCACCTGTTGAAAAAATAACAGAACCCCTGTGTTTAAAAATGAAACAAACTCCTTATATAGCTATATATATAAAACATATATAGCGAAGAATAAAGTATCTTCATATGAATATATATACTAGCAGTGAATTCAATCATGTCAATTCACAGAAAACAATTATTAAACCAAGAACTTAGATAAAGCTAGAGGCACCAACTTACAAATGCCTCTCGGTCATGTTGAGAGGATTTTTCTTCTTCTTTAACTTGTTTTTCTTTCTCATGTCTCGGTCCTTGGTCTTACTGAAACAGAAAATTGAATTGAATGTTGTTTAACGGCTCATCAACACAGTATAGGTTATTTAGAGCCGCCCCAGAGAGAGGGGAAGGATACATAGGAATCCGGGAACCTGCCCTACTCTTATTATTGAATAGATTCCTATGGTTCTTTAACGTGCTCGGGGGATAGACCGATACACGGGACCGCCCGGTTTACGTCCCCATCCGAAGGACGGGGCTAAGGGAAAGTGTCTTGCCCAAGAACACACCGACGGAGGATTGAACCCGGAGCCTCCGGTTACAAATCCGCCGCGCTACCGACTGCGCCACGCCAGCCCTCCAGATCAATTTCATATCCGGTGAAGTAATTAACATACCGCCAGTACTTCGATATCTCCGTTCTATTGTTGATTTCATAGAATATTGACAATATATTATTATTATAATGCAGTTGCAAATGTTATTGTTTGTCGGAGGTATCTTATTGGTTTGATTGGTTGAAATGGTTAAATGATTGACAACTGGCATCGTGTTAGTTGGTACATGTCACATCTTAAAGGGTAGAAATGACTATGTGCAGCTGTTTTTATAGTTTTGACCATATAACATGAAGATAATAGACAATAAAATAAATCTGAATGGCCTAACTGCATATAACTCTGTTTTCCATTACCACAATAACAATTATTCTAAACGTTTTCTGTGCTATCATGCACTGATGACAGAGGTTTTGCATTAAGCAATGCAGCAAATGATGATGATGATATCCAGTATCCATACATCTATTGATTTTCAATGTTAAAATTTTAAATGTAGAAACTGATATGTGATAAAGTAGCAGGTGCTTCAACAATTACGTTTAAAACAAAACAACAATGAAACAAGTTGTTGCACAGATTTTTTGTAAAGAATTAGACATTTTACACTTAATTTACAGGGCTTTTTTTTGCTTTTTCATAGCCGTTATTGGGTCATATTCCCAATGACGAAACATAATTATATTTTTTTCCCAATTTTGAGAAGAAAATTCCAAATTGAAAGAAGAAAGAGAAAGAACACTGAAAATTAGCAAAAATTGTGAAAAGTATTGAATATGAAATGCTTTTAAATGCCTCTGTTGATCTTGTTGTACTGTAAACAGTATGAAAGATACAATATGAAATAAATGTTTGACTGTTTGTTTCCCATTTAATGAAAAATTGCTCTAAAATTCCCAATATTGAGGGTATAGGTTATGTTCCCAAAATATAGAAAAAAAGCACTGATTTAAACTGTATATATTGATTAATCACATGTAAAGTGATTATAGTAAATAAAACATGGGCAAGTTTTAGACATTTGAAAATTTGTCTGAGTGTCAGGCATTATGTCTTAAGATTATAAACACAACTCAATACTTAAGTACATGTTCAACTCTAAATTATCCTATCAAAATGTGTCTAACAATGAAAGCATTACTATCAATGGCTGATCTGGAGTTGATTTTTTAACTGAGTCCAGCTACTATTCAACGCTTCAAATTACACAATGCTTACATTCTGGAATCCTTGAGACTGAGAACTCTTTTAACTTGAGCATACTTCTTGGTCTGTTTAACCTTCCCCTGAAAGAAGAAAATCAATAAATATAATTCTGGTATCTCAGTGTTTTTTATGCCTAATTTGGGGCCGAAATTCGGCCCCATTCACAATTCCAAAAAGTATCCTTTTTTCACAATTATATCAAAAAAATTCACAATCTGAAAAAAACAACAAAAAATAACTTCTTTTTTTTGGGTAAATACAGACCAGTAAGGATACTAGTCTTAATATAAGCTGGTGTCAAAACTAGTCTGTATTTACCAAAGGCAAAACTTAAAACCAAGGGTGAAACCAAAACTGTGAAAATAAATAAAAGTGAAAAAAGTTTATTTCTCTTTTGTTATAATATTTTAAAATTTTCACAATTTCTAGAAAAATGCCGCTATTTTTCACAATGGCATGGGCACAGGCTGCATTCACAAAACACATAAAAAACCCACTTTATAATCTAGTATCTTGGATAGAGTTTTGATAAACAGTTTTGTAGTGTAATTTTGCCGTTATTTGGCAGGATAGTTTCTTTAAACTGTAACATTAACACATTTAAAGGTACTTTTCAGTTCAATATAATAAGGCCAGTTTGTCATACATGCTACTCTAAGATTAAAAACTTAGTTTTCAAAAACCTAACAAGTTCGGTTTCGCTTGACGTCTGGCTTCTATTGGTAGATCAAACTGAAGTGGCTGAGTGGCTAGCATACTTGCCTCTCAATCCAGCGGTCGATTATACAGGTCTTAAATCATTTAATGTCTCATTTCCTTAGCAAGGTCCTGTTGGTATCATTTAATGTCACAGGGCTAGAAAGACGTGTAGCTGGACAGCGGTTTGAACTAACGGCGCCAAACTAATGACTGACAATATAGTGGGAGTGCGTTTGAAAACCGGAGAAAAAACACTATTCGTATCGCAGTTCTTTACTTGAAAAAGAAATGTGAAAGTGTGTCATTCTTCGAAGGGGATATGAAGTCTTCGGTCCAGAGTCAGTGTTTTTATTATTTATTATTATTATTTTTTTTAAATATTTAGAGTGCAACTTTAAACAGAAAGGGTAAAATATATTATTTTAGTCGAAATGCTACAAGAGAATGTATCAATGTTGTAATGTGTTTGCAAAGTATTTAAACATACAATATTTGTTTTTATTCGATAGTGAAAAATTCCCAATTTAAGGCAAAAACCCGCAAATTTTCCCAATGCAACTGGTGCTGATGGGGGTCATTGTCGTATCGGGTACTACAGAAAGATACCCGGGGTACATTTATGTGTACAGAAACGTACTAGAAAATCTCTGAATTCCAGAACGGCTCCCAGATATACAGAAACGTACCCGGACAAACAAGATCTCATTGGCGGAATTGAAACAATTTAGAACTTGACAACTGCTTAAACAATAGCATTGTTAATCATTAACTATTGGGCTATTGCTCTTAAAAACATATTTAGGCTGCCATAGTTAGTAATAAAATACAGAACATATTGTCGTAAAACCGGAAGTTGTAAATCATCAAACCCCTCAAATATTTCGACAATCTGCATTCCCTTAAGGCAGAGGAAACTGCGAGCGGCTTTTAAAATGTGAATCGATTAAACTTTGTAAATAATGAAAGTTTCGTTTCCGTGAAGTAACGGAACGCGTTACAGCCGTGTTTTACATTGTATTTGTCTCGGGTACATTTATGTATATTTGTGGGCCTTTCTGTGTTTCAATGATTTTCGGGTACGTTTCTGTATAACAGAGGCCTGTAAAGGGCCTCTTCCCAACAGAAAATTGGACTGTTTTTTCCCAACTGTGGCAGAAATATTTCCCAATCGGAAAACAGCAGTCTCTCAAAATTTGAGAAAAAGCATGAATTCAGCAGTGTATTTTTGTCTGCTAAGTAAATTCCGACTTGGAAAAGTTAATAATTATGGTAAATAATGGATGACAATATAAATAAAGTATATTAATGTCATATTTACTTAATTTATGAAACCTTGTATTTTTCCCAAAATGAGAAATAAGCGCGTTCTTTTTTCCCAAAATGGACAGGCCTGGGCCTCTTCCCAATTTTGTGGGAAAAAGCCCTGCATAAATGTACCCCGGGTGCCTTTCTGTAGTACCCGGTACAACAATGACCCCATCGGCGGGACTGGTACCATTTGCAAAAAGGTGAACAAATCGCTAAGTATGCCAGGAGAGCAATACCCTCGTTGAACTTTTGTGTTTGTCAGAGATTCAGAGGCAGAAATGAGTTTGCTCATAATACTCGATAGATAGATCCATAGCAGAAAGAGCAATTCCCTGTGCATGTTAAAGATTTTGCTTCTATGTTAACTTTAACCAAAATTCACCCTAACATTCGCTGGAAATAGATCTAATCATACTTCTTGATAGGCAGATCAGGGCCTTCCCCAGGAATCTGTTAAGGGATAGTGGCATAATGGGACTGCTCATAAACTCAATGGATTGATCAATGGCTAGATAAACTGATCCGCAATCAAATGAGCTTTTGACTTGAAATGAATGTTGTTTAACGGCTCATCATCGGGACCGCCCGGTTTACGTCGCCGTGACGGTCCCCATCAAACTGACGAGGCTAAGGGAAAGTGTCTTGCCCAAGAACACAACGACGGAACTCAGTGGCACCACGGAGGATTGAACCTGGGCCTCCGGTTACAAATCCGCCACGCTACCGACTGCGCCACGCCAGCTTTTGACCTGACCATCGCAACATGATCGTCGAAAATTGAAATAATCAAAATGGGTTTAGATTCAACTTTACATGTTAAATATAACTCTGAAAAATACATGTACTCATAAAACTACATTTCAGAGAATTTTAAGGAGAAAAACTTACATATAAAGACAAAAAAGTGTAAATTGCAAAATGTATAATCGCGAAAACCAATGTCTTATGCAAATTTTGCGCGTCGATTGCTTATGTATGCACATCCGTTCCATCCTAAAATCGAAACAGTTAATACTATATAAACGGTTTTAAAAAATACATATAAATAAATGTTTATAAAAGAAAAAAATAAATGTTCAATTAAGAAAAATACCATGTTGTGAAAACCGGAAGTTGTTGCTAAAAAAATATCTTGAAAGGGGAAACAACTCTTATATCAGGAGTTCGGTGGAAAATGGCGACCGCCCAGAGTTCGGCAAGAATTCGTGTTGGCATTTTAACAGGTAAACACCTAAAATTATAGTAGTTGTTTGAGCCCCATAGATGTATCCTTGAAAGAGATAACTTTACAGTGTTTGTTTGTAGATAAATTATTGCAAAGATTTACATTGATACGGAAGATAAAGGAAATTTCGTCAAAATTGAGTGAAAAAGTTGAGGTTCTGGAAAACAAAATGAACAAGGAAGTATAAATATTGACATTTTCAGTTGCTAGAGAGGAATGGACAGGAATAACTGTATACATCTCTCTAAGCGTGCCTGCCGATGTAAGCGCCCCTAGTTTAATCGGAGCGTACACACGCCTCCGGTCAAAGCAGCCTCGTACACCGCTATGGTTAGACCAACACTGGAATACGCCTCCACTGTCTGGGACCAATACCACCAGACCACTGTCGAAGCGCTAGAGCAGGTCCAATGCCGTGCCGCCCGCGAAGTCTTCAATGACTACTCCAGCAAATCCCCAGGAAGTGTCACTAAGATGCTGAATGACCTCAACTGGGAATCGCTCAAGACCAGACGAAGACATAACCGACTGTCCATGCTATACAGAATACAGCACTGTATAGTTGAAATCCCCTTGGAGAAGTACTTGCACGCCAGTGACACCCGTACAAGAGGACAGCACCGATTCTTCCAGGAGAGAATAACAGACAAGGCCTACTACAATTCATTCTTCCCAAGAATGGTGAGAGATTGGAACACACTCCCGTCTACAGTGGTCTCCTCGCCCTCACTGGAAAAATTATTTCAGATCACTCCTCTTGGTGTGATCTGCTCCTTCATGACGACAAAGACAGCAGTGTAAATAATTTTACCAATTTTAACTGTACATAGTTTTAACTGTTTTTGGACTAGCTGTGCGCCATCAGCATGCCTAGTCACGCAGAGCTAATTACGATCTCTGAAGATCCCAGCTCTTTACCTGGAAGAAGAAGAAGAAATATTAAGGCACTCCACGGACGCTCTACCGATATCGCCATAAATTCTAGCTGTGTGGCGAGACAGAAGTAACGCGCTTATAAACATATCTATGGACATACACCCCGGGCCCAATTGTGTCCTACTACACCTAGCACAGGAATCTGTCGCTTTAATATAAGTAATTAAAGTATTATGTATATCCCATCTCTTATCAATTTGGTTTAACTAGTGTTGGGAATCGGTTAAAAATTTGTGATCAATCATCAGAATTTTCAACCAACCGATGATCGATCATTAATCGATTAAGCATGGCTTCCATATAAGTCACCATTGTAAGCCTCTTTCAAACTAATATGAATAAGGCACTGCCTCATGGCGAGCGTCGGTTTAAAGACATATTTCGAGCCTATTGTATTTGGGTGGGGAGAGAATTTCTATAGTAACTGTAAATCACTGTTAGCCATACAATTTCATGAGCAAAGTGTGATATTCAATTTTTCTTCAGATTATGAGGCCCATCCAATAAAGCATTTGTGACCAGTACACATAATAATACATTAAAGAATGTTGTATATTTATTGTGTTGTGCTCTGATTTTTGGTCTAAAAACAATTAAGAAATACCAGATAAGTTTTGTATTCAAAAGCTAAATTATGAACATATATTTCTTCATTAAAGTAAATTACAAAGTGTTGTTAAGCTATTCTTACCCTCAATAGAGCAATGCTATACAAATAAAAAACTAAGAGCGGGCCTCAATTTATATACCTGAGTTGATCAGCCATGAAGCGTGCTGGCTGTAAATATTCAAGCTTCCCATGCTTTTCAGGGTTCGACACTAACGCTAGCCCGAGGCTAGTCACTTTCGAGAAGGACTAGTAAAAACTCACAGTTGACAAGCCCGACGGGCTAGTTGTTTTTATTATTTAAATGTCGATTTTAAATGATCTTATATGATCCTGACGCTGAAAATTGCCAAATCATTTCAAATTTTCGCTATTCAAACTCTTCAATATCGTAATGTAAAGTAGGCTATGATATAGGCCAAGACAAGCACCTGCGAATGTGTAGGTGTGTCAAATTACTCATCACTGATTGGCACTTTTTTCTTTGATGGAGCAAAATGCTGAAAAATAACCCGCGTTTTATACATATCCCCACATCTTTTTCTGTAGAGTCGCTAGCATTTCTATCACTGTATTAATTTCTAAGCATTTTATTGACATGATGGCCTTCACATTGTAAACAAACATGTGACGATATTTAAATACGGAACACTGTCTCCATCAAAACAAACGAAAAACAGAATAGGAAAAGCGTCATCAGCAAAAAACAACATGATTCAAATAAACACATTCGTGTGTATTTTAGCCATCGTGTAAGTGCCTACAGAGCCCTTTTCCCAGTTCCCAGTCGGCATGACTTTAAAAGAAATGTGATTATAGAAATTGCCTTATGCAGGCCGCTGCAAAGAAAGGTATAATGGCCGTGGCCTATAAATAAATTTGACTATTACCTAGTCACAAAGCTGTTGTCTTGCAATATTTACAAGCAGTACAGTCATATAGGAAATGCAACCTCAGCTATAGATGGAGCCGGATTATGAAGTTTCTACTCAGACATGCCTTTGCGAGGGAGAGAACCCAGGCTGGTCAGATGTCTGTCTATAGCTCCAAAGCCTGGAGGCCTTATCCATGGAGCTGCCAAGCCATGATATTTTGGTATCTTTTTATTTTGCCGCAAAAGAGTAAAAGGAGGACTAGTTGGTTTTAAGAAGGGCTAGTAAAAATAAGAAGGCACTCGCCCTGTAGGCTAGTAGTCATAAAAAGTTAGTGTCTAACCCTGCTTTTTCAATGACCAAGTAGCGTTGGGAAATGTGTCTTCAAGTAAATAAAAAGACAAACTAATTGAAACGATGATCATGTAAACGGTACTTGACAATGGGTCGAACTCGTCTGAAGATCAGCTAGAAGCTTTCTCATGATTCATGGAAGAAATCAAGGCAGAGGTCAGAGGCAACCACATGACCTCATTTGCGAAGTTGTCAGATGCTGTCAGAAAAAAGTGTGTTAAAGGCCACAACACAAAAATTTATGAATCCTGAGCATTCATTGATGGATGGGGTAAAAAGATAATTCGGATGGTAATGGACATCTAACAGATGTTTGTGTTTTGCCCCCAAATCTTAAGCAATATATTTTTTAAAAATATTATTCGGATAATAAATATTAAAACGGATTTATGTAGATCTATGAGAAAATCATAACAATACCTTCTGCATGCAGTTGTGGTATTTAAGGTTTGTTGTATTGAAATACGGTGGTTGTTTATGCAGGCATTGCATGATGCCTTCAGAAACGTCGCTGAAATAATGCGAACGGGGGTTGGTTCGGGGTCCTGAAGGAAACTAAATAGCGAAGAATCGTGGCTCTATGGTAGGTACATACTACCATAAGAGCAATGATTCTCACGTCTAGCACACACATACATGTACATCAGTCTTTGAATTAAATTTTTTGTGGCACTAGCCCGAATTCTTATGTACTCAATGAAAACCCGTACATTTTCCTTTAGCCCGACTACATAAATTAAAACAAATTCACTAGCCCGAATGACAGAAGACTAGTAGTTTAATTCGAAGACTGATACATACATGTATTCTACTTTTTTATGATCACACATGGACATATCTGAATACTATAACTTTAAACGACAATTTCCCGGGTGCCCCCGTTTGATCACGGGGCAAAGAATAGGGCCACTGCAGATCCCTTTGGAGGGGTAGGCAGATGGGTAGAATCCCCCCAAATTCATGTTCATTTTATCATTTTTTGTTCATGTTCATTAAAAGTCTTCATCATGATCCCTGCATTGTTTCAGGTGCTATCTCGCTCGCATCAAAAGAGCAGTGGCAGAAAAACAATAACGTGGCTCCAGCGTAAATGGAGTTTCTAAGATAGAATTTGCAGCAACTCTGCAGTTCAGGGTGAGAAGGTTCTAGGCCCATTTTCCATATTTTATCTCAATGTACATGGAAAATGAGCCTGGCACGTTCATGCCTTTTAGGCGCCATATAACCTTTTCATGTGTTGGTGCGACTTAAAACCCCAATTCAATTCAGTTCCTTAATATATATAAATATTGCGGTTATTTTTTAATATGGATGATATTTGCTAATCTCTCCCCTTTTCAAACATATGGCTGCAGCACAATTATGAAGCACATTATTGTTTGGGTCATATTATTTAATATCGAAGGACTCATTACACTTGCCATTTAAATGAACATATTCGGGGTATAAGTTGAACACCTCTTGTACTATCATATGCAGAAATGAATTACCTATTCATCATTCTTTTATTCATAATTTTCCATTGCAGAAAGGTAATAGATTTTTATCTTGTTTTCAGTAGGTGATAAATTTGTGTTACTCAGTTTTTATCTTTAGGTTCTATAGTAAAATAAAAAAATCTTTAGCAGGGTAAAAGGACGATAATTTTCAAGAATTTGATTTTGAAAGATACATATACTGAATCAATTTGAAAAAATGTGCATGAAATGTGCAGAGTTTTAAAAGAATTACACCGTAGATACCTTAATTTTAACAATAAACATGGTTGAACATCAAGGATAAATTGGTATGTCTTATTTCCGGTCACTGATTGGTCAGTTTTTTTTTATGATGCTCTATCAAAATTATGAATTCCGATGATCTATTGTCAATCCACTGAGATATCTGAGTCTGAGTCAGCCACAGTGCAGTTTCCTGTTCCTCATTTTTCTTTTACCATTTTTGGTTCCCTGCTTCACATTGTATATACTCACATATTGATATGTTATATATTTTTATTCTGACTTGATATTAATTTTAAATATCGCCAAATGTCACAGGGCTATATGATTGTTAAACTCTGTATTTTGAACTAACAGTGTCTTCTCAGCCGTTATTGGCCTGATATCAATATATTTGAAGCACTGTTATATTTATATATCAGGGTCTTCCACAGGAGTATTTTCAGGAGTAATGGCATTTTAAACATATGGTTATGGAAGAGGGGTATTCATTAGGTCATAAAAATAAACTAAAAAGGATTTTTTTTGATTGAAATTTGGGTATTATGTCAATACTTGGTTGGTATACTTACTTCAGAGACTACCGGTAAATGGCCTTTGTTACTGGTACTTTTCAGCAATTTTTTATTTGCAAAAAATGTACAGTTTGTAATTGGTTCATGATGACAGATCGGTTTTGAAAAGTTTTGGGATAGGTACAATAATTTAAGGAGTAGTGGCAGAATTAAGGAGTACCGGTAGTGGCAGAATTAAAGAGTACCGGTAGTGGCAGAATTAAGGAGTAGTGGCAGAATTAAGGAGTACCGGTAGTGGCAGAATTAAGGAGTACCGGTAGTGGCAGAATTAAGGAGTACCGGTAGTGGCAGAATTAAGGAGTAGTGGCAGAATTAAGGAGTACCGGTAGTGGCAGAATTAAGGAGTAGTGGCAGAATTAAGGAGTACCGGTAGTGGCAGAATTAAGGAGTAGTGGCAGAATTAAGGAGTACCGGTAGTGGCAGAATTAAGGAGTAGTGGCAGAATTAAGGAGTACCAGTAGTGGCAGAATTAAGGAGTAGTGGCAGAATTAAGGAGTACCGGTAGTGGCAGAATTAAGGAGTAGTGGCAGAATTAAGGAGTACCGGTAGTGGCAGAATTAAGGAGTAGTGGCAGAATTAAGGAGTACCGGTAGTGGCAGAATTAAGGAGTAGTGGCAGAATTAAGGAGTACCGGTAGTGGCAGAATTAAGGAGTAGTGGCAGAATTAAGGAGTAGTGGCAAGCACCTGTTTGAAATTAAGGAGTAGCAGTGCCACTATGCCTTAATGGCCTGGGGAAGACCAGTGAAATATATTGATGTACGACCCTGAGCATAAACCTATAAAACCAGAGACTGCTTGCAAACCAGATTTCTGCTTAAATCCAACATGGAAACCTTCAATATGTAATTGAAATAAACTGTTCATGGCAATCTACTGAATCTATCTACGGGAAGTCAGTCAATTCCAGGCAAAGTCCTCTGTTTATTTTATTATTCTTCCACTACCATTTGAATGGAATTAAAATAGTGCAGCACACATATTCAAGAAAGAAAAAAGCTTTACAAGTTTTGCAGTCAAAGAAATTAGGATTTCTGTTCACTAGCCCGAATTATTATAAAATCATTTGGACTATTACAATTTTCATAAGCTCAACTAAATAAAATTATCTAGACTTTTACTAGCCCGAATTAATATTTACTAGTTTTTTCACCATCGGGCTAGTGGTAATTTCGACCACTGGTTTTGTGAATAACGGGGTTTGAACTTTGTTTACATGCTTTAAGCTGAAAAGTAAATTTGTGGTCATAAAACATAAATTTATGGCTAGTTGTTTATTATAGCCTATAGTCCTGTAGGCCTACGTATTGACATAAACACTGTATCCGTGCTGAATCCTTCTGCAGTGATCGCTGTACATGTATATGAAAGGACAACAACATGTTTTACATTTCAGTAAGTGACACTTGTCATGCTGGTACTGCTGAAGACACGAGTGGACCCAATCTGGCCTTGCTGACACAAACACTGATGTAAGTGTAACATCGTATTTTTTTATTATTATCTTGTCACTTCCTCCTAAAGGTTAGGATATATAATACTACTGTCCATGAGTACATCCATAAACTTCATGTTTCGTACAATTTTCTCCTTTTTTAATATTTTTTCATCAAATTTCGTTGAGCCGCAGCAGATTAACAGTCTTTGACAAATGACAGCTAACAATAACAATATTAAAAGGTCTCAGTCAAGGCCACATCCTTAGAAGGTTCAAAAGTCATATTTAATCATTGACTGCGGATCTTACTGTCTGTGACTTCATCTTGTTAATACCATATTCATCGTTTATTTTGGGTCAATATAAATTAATTACAATAATCCCAAATTATACATTTTTAAAAAATAATTTTTTTTTAGTTGCCCAAAACATATTTAGGACCAATATATATACGCCTATAGTTCACAGAAAAAAATAATTTCATGGTTTATGCCCATCCTATAAGAAATGAACTGTGAAATAGCCTAGAGCGAGGAATTACCGGTTTAAACAATAGCGTCCCTTTAATTTAGCTGACCTTGCGATCAGCCGTCGCCTCTCACCGCTGCAGGTTCGAATCCCACTGGAAGCTTGCCATTTGTTCTTTTCTAATCCTCACATAAGTGTCTCCATGGCCGAATGGTTAACGATGTTGCGTTGTAAACCTTCACCTCACCGCTGCGGGTTTGAATCCCACTGGGAGCTCGACTTGTAAGTGAGGAAGTGCCGATTCTTACGGATGGCGGGAGGTGTACAGTACTGGTTCTACCCAGGAAAAGTGGGTGGTCTGCCTCCAACACAAAAAATCGACCATCATATATAACCTTACATGTGTTGAAAATGATGTAAAACACCATACAAACAAACAAATGATCAGCCGTTTATCATGTGTGATGTGTGTAAAATCAGTGTTGCCGTGAGCAACTAACTGGAATCAACTGGATTAAATAATCGACCGGTGTTTTATCATGATTCATAATTATAAGGCAACTCATGTTTTATAAATACGAAATAATGATTTACAATAACAAACACTTATACAGGATACCGGTACTGTCATTTCACAGTTCAATTAAAATATTGAATGCTAGCATTTTGTCGGGTGTCCAAATTCTCCCAATTAAAATTATCACGAACTTAATGTGCTCACAATGTGTATAATTACGAGATTTACCGATGCATTTTGCACATTAAATTTGATCAAATTTTTGCCTGTCCCAATTTAAATTGTCATAAAATTATGGAACTTTTATGAACTTTGTGGTGCGTCCCAAACTAAAAATAATTATTTTCCTAAAATTCAAGGTTGTCCCAATCCTTACGGTGTCCGAACTTATATGGTAAATAAGGTAATTCACAAATAGCAGCCATAGTGGGTGTTCAGACCGGGACCTCTCACATACTTGTAGCATTACACCATTGACAGCAAGGCAGCCATATACATTCAAGAGTTGATTCACATTATTTCAGCATTTATTTATTTTAAACACGGATAGTAAGTGGCAAATTCCATTCAGAGCATTAGTGCTTGATATGGTAAATCTACATTATTTTCCTGTTGCTATAGTACCAGCCATAACATGCCTTGTGAGAATGAGGTCATCTCCTATTAAATACATTACTGCATATATCATACATGTACTTATTGTATATTCGTGTATTTCCAGAACTGATGGAATTGTTGGAGCCCAGGCTGTGGTCCCTGACGAGGAGGCTGCCATTAAGGTAAACTTTAAATAATTAATGACCGGATTTGGGGATGATTGTGCACAGACAACCAGTTTAAGCTCCGTAAGGCTGACCATAAAAAAATGTTGGTTTGTTGTTTCCTTGCCTACCATGAAAAAAGTCCTTACCGAAAACGTTTTATAACATTTCTTCAACATCATTTTTTTTTGCCATCTTTCGTATATTTTGTCTCATTTCTTAAGGTTTTTACTGTCTTCAGCAAAAAAAAAAATCACCTACCTACCTACCCACTTATAAAATCCTGGGTCGGGAAACGGCAAGCAAATGTATTTTTAAGGTTGGCCTAGTGACCTCTTCTTGGCTCTGACAGTTTCAATGTCAACCCCTCTTTACTATTTAAAGGCACTGGTCCGCCAAATAATGACTAAATTACACTATAAAATCAGTTACCCAAACCCTATCCAGGTGTTCAGGTTCTAAAATAATGTATATGTGCCGATATAAAATATTCAAGATTAAATATATAGGTGAAATGAAATATGAGTTGGTTACTCTTAATTTGGAGTTCCAGTTTTGGGTTTAAAAAGCTGGCTAAAGCTGTTTATATTGTGTCTATAGAGTTTTTCAAAATAGGTCAGTTATATATATATATATATACCAGTTGGTTTAGAAACTTTTATTTGATCTATTTCTATTTTATTTTATCACATATAATGGTTTCTGGGAGTGATATAAAGTCATGACGTAACTATCATAAAACACCTAGTGGTATAATTTAACGTTTTTATGACATTTTCTCATATAACGTCAAAAAGCCTGTCTTAATGTGACGTCGTTAACAGTAAGTTACTGCACACCATTAGTGTACATGAATTACAATATTTATTTTATCGCTTTGTAATACTCCCAGAAGGCGTTTTATGTGTTAAAAATATTTTCTAATTCTATTATACATGGACAGTGAAATGTGGAAGAGTTTACCTGAGCAGCCTATGCAATTGCCCAACTTAGGCCAGAGTTCTTTTAATTTTTCAGTTTTCAAACTCTCCGACCCTAAATTTTGCAAAAATTAAAAAAAAATGGAAAAAAGTATCCGTAAATTTGTTGGTCACCCATTTCAAACAACCAAATTATCATGTTTAAAAATTAACGTAAAATCAGAAGATCATGTTATATATTAAATTTGTTCAGGTCCATTTTATGTTTTACAATATGACTAACACCATTACAAGATACACACTTATAAAAGTTAAGATTTTTCCCCCACTCCTCCTGTGGAACTTTTTCTGAAAAAAATCTAAGAACCAAAAAAATCTAAAAAATCATGCCTTATGTAATGCAACAGTTTTATTTAGTTGTGAAAAGTGAACCTTTAGTTGGAAAATAAAATTACCACTGATGTCACTTCTATTTTCAGGACAAGCTGATACAGTGGAGCGACAGTCTTCATCTCAATGTGATCTTCACCACAGGAGGGACTGGCTTTGCTCCCAGGGACATAACACCAGAGGTATATACCATATAAAGGCAATTTATCCTGTTTTGCATCATTTTAGCACATGTTAGGTCATATATGACAGTCACTTTTTCTGTGGGAAAGGCAGACCACCCCATTTTTCCTGGGAAGAACCACTGTTTCCCGCAATCTGTAAGAATCAACACTTTCTCGCTTGACAAGTTGAACTCCCAGTGAAATTCGAACCCGCAGCAGTGTGAGGCGAGAAATACTCTTTTGTTAAATAAGCGCAGGTTCATAACTATGTATAAATATTATGCTTCTTCAACATTGCTATTGTTAGTCCTGCTACCACCTTCTCTTAATGTATTACCTATTGTTAGGCCTAGTGTGTCTTTCTTTTTCTATAATTGACCTAACACATATATACAGCTTTAAACATTGCTATTTTGAGTCCATTTCTAATATTATTCCATCAGTAGTGGCCTACAAAAGAATATCATTGTTTATAATGGCTTCTGGCAGAACCAACACTTTTCACTTGACAAGTCAAACTCCCAGTGGGATTGAAACCAGGAGTATTGACATTATGTGATGTTTGAGTTATTTGATAATGGTAAATACATGATATCCATTCACAAAACAAAACAAATGTCCCATATGGTGCATATTTTGCAGGTGACCAAGTCAGTGATAGAGAAGGAAGCACCAGGACTGACAATAGCCATGTTGAAAGCCTCGCTAGATGTCACACCTATGGCCATGCTGTCTAGGTAAGAGTTAAATACCATAACCTTGTAATTTATTACATGTTATGTTGCAAATGAATTTTGTTTTATCAGGGCTATTTCAGCAAAATACCTATCGGGATGGGGTAGGAAGGCACTCCTATATTTTTCCTGTGATCAGAATTTCTATTCATTGTTGTTTGATAAAAACCTAGTTATATTGTCTATGGGGTTATCTTTCACTTACCAAACAATTTTCTGAGATATACCAATTTAATCGCATTTATAGCAAAACAATGGATTGTATATGATTTGTCTTTCCCTGCTTGTTATATTGTAGAACAAGAACAACAAATACTCTTCAACAACTCTTGGGCCTCTATTATTTAATAGTAAAATTTATATTCTACACAGATCATGCTGTAGCTGGTTGCAGTCATACGAATTTCAGCTATATGGGTTGTGTGGGAAATGAAAATTAAATTTCTATGGGTGGTTGGCTTGAGAAAGAAAGTGCCTTCCTAGCCCCCATGCGTTCTTTGCTGGAATAGCACTCAACACATTTATGGTTATATGGAGGTACATAAAGAGGGTGAAATATATAGAAATGTAGGACAATTCTAACCTTACTGTTACATATCAAATATATTTCATGGATTCTTAAATGTGCCGGTACAAACGATTGGTTGCTCTAGGTCGCAGAGCAATGGGTAGTTGGCAAGGCGAGTGCATATCCATATTATTTGGTTTCCCACTTGCCATAGTTTCTAATGAGGGTAGCAGGATAGTTGTTCACATTTTAATCGAGCTACCTGGTAAAATACAAGATTTTTGCATCAGATGTTTTCTTTTAAACCAAACTGTAGTTAGTTTTGTTGCATATATACACTACTCATACACTACTCAACTTTTATAATCGGTCACCCGTTTTTTTTGAAAATAACACTAATACTAAAAACTGGAAATCACCGAAACACGTACCAATATTTCATTAAGTTTATCAAAGATTTTAGTCCAATCAAGGCAGATTAAGTTTTATAAAACGCTAGCGATATTTGTTAAACGACGCCAGTTAAATTTCAAATATGAATTATTAAAAAAATATATAATTCTTTGAAAAGTGACCGATTATAAAAGATGAGTAGCGTATATAAGAAATTATATAGATATCGATATATACATATGTCGCTAAATTATTTAACCGCAATTTATCAAGTTTGCATTTGTCAAGTTAAAAATATTTGAATGTTTACAGACTAACATGTGGTATCCGTGGCAACACTATCATCATCAACTTGCCAGGAAGTAAGAAGGGTTCAGAGGTATATACTTTTTCACTAGTAACACAGAAGTGTTTAAAGTATTTTATTTATTTATGCATCAATTCCGAAACAATAGAATTTGCAAATATGACACTTAGGTAGTTCAGTTTAAACTTATTTCTTTTACATCAATTGAGAAACAAGTTCTTGCAACTTTTATTAATCAATCTTAATGGCTTCCTGGGTAGAACCGGCACTAAGCAATGTGGATTACTTATCTTATTCAAGGATAAATAACATGGCAACAGCGAGGATCGAGCCCATGACCTTTCAGTCTGGAGTCTGATGCTATACCACTGGACCACAGTCCACACATTCCACTTATAAGCCAGTTATGTAGAGAAACGAACCAGACAAACTCCACACATTCCACTTATAAGCCAGTTATGTAGAGAAACGAACCAGACAAACTCCACACATTCCACTTATAAGCCAGTTATGTAGAGAAACGAACCAGACAAACTCCACACATTCCACTTATAAGCCAGTTATGTAGAGAATCGAACCAGACAAACTCCACACATTCCACTTATAAGCCAGTTATGTAGAGAAACGAACCAGACAAACTCCACACATTCCACTTATAAGCCAGTTATGTAGAGAAACGAACCAGATGCTACTTGTAAGTTAAAAAAAAGAAAAGATTGCCGTGTGCCCCTGTGAAATATTTTAATCAGTTAAGACAAACATTGCACGTGTCTGTTGTTGCAGGAGTGTTTCAGGTTTGTGCTTCCTGCCCTGCCACATGGCGTAAATCTGCTGCGAGGTGACAAACAAGCCGTCGTGGAGACACACAAAGTCGTGCAGGCACAATCTGCCAGCCCCAAGGTAAGTACTAGTTAGTTTTATAACCCATATTTTATCCTTGTAGGATGAATGTCTTGGTCTGAATATAAATGAGAAAGTCTGTGCGTATCTGCTGATTCTAATGAAAATTTGTATACTGTTTGAACTCTGTGAACTGAGAAGGTTGAGATTGTGCCCCGAGACTATACTTTACTTTTATATGCCCGTTTCATGTTTTCACGCGAGGGTGGCGATTGTTTTTTGCTCATTTTAAATAAAACGACTGCATGCATTTAATTCAGTTTATGACTCTTGTAGTCCATGCTTGACTGATATTGCAATAATTTTTTTGGGTTTTGTGTAAATGGCTGCCACTCTTGTTGCCAACGGCAAGGCTTAATCTGATACTATTATATTTTATGGCTTCTGCGTAAACAGCAACTAATATGTGTGGACATTTTTTCAATTTCCTGGCTACATGCAATACAGTATCACAGAGAAAGACTGATCCTAAATGTTGAATATTTTAATTGTCATTACCGTAAATGCTTCACAAAATTATGATTTTCCTGTGCCAATAGTACCAGCTGTTGTGACCGAAATAAATACCAACTATTTATTGTTTTTTCCACTGCCAGTTGGGCAATTCTTGGTACTTTGCTGTTTTCTTGTGTTATACATTGTCAGTGTATTTTTCTATGTGCTTGTTTCTTTCTGATAGTGTGCTGCCTGTATAAAGGATTTTCTAATGCAATTTTAGTGTATTTGACCTTTTGATGCTCCTTCCCAAGGGGTCCCACGGGTGAAGCTCCTTCCCAAGGGGCCCCATGGGTGAAGTTGAATGAAAATAGGGTATACTGTGTAGCCCACCATCTTAACTTATCATTTAAGACATAATTAAAAAAAACAGACCCCATATTACTCTTCCCACTCCCACCCCAACCAACCCCTTTACAGACGTCTGAGTTTGAAATAATAAATCGTTTGATGTGTTGTTCATCTTACATAGACGAGTATATATACCAAATTATGTGCAAAAATATGGAAACAATGACGGTGTAATTGAATATTTAGTGTATTTGACCTTTTGACCCTGCTAAGGGAATCTGGTTGCGGAGACAAAAAACAATTTTGCTCTTGCTCACCATTATCATGTGGGGAAGTCAAATAGTAAGTTTGGTTGAATTCCACTCTGTGGTTAAGGAGGAGATATGGTAACACGCAGATGGACATACGGATGCATTAACAATATTCCTTAAAAGAGTGGGGATAACTTGCGATATTCCCATTTGACAAATTATTCTATCGGGCACCGCGTATATTGTCAGTGAACATTACATGACATCATCGGATGTTGTTACACGTGGTAATATGAAAAAATTCATAAAGTTACGTTATGAAACATCATACCAGTGATGTCATATGATAGATATGATTTATGAGTTGTGCTATTTAAGTTGTAATTTACCTCCTTGAATAAATACATGTGTATTTAAAAGGACTGGAGGTGATCTGGAAGATTATTTAGCGAGTTATACAATCACACGAGAAACCTTCATAATGTGCTTCAGTTTCAAACGAAATGGGCACATGCATTAAATAAGGCTCATATTAACCCTTAACCCCTACATATATATAATGGACTGTTCTTTCTTTGAATTTAGACCATTGCATTTATGTGACAAAGGGGTGTTTTGGGGAAAATGACTGATCAGCAGCCATACATTGTAAACTATGCAATCTACGAGTTGAATTACTGTTAATGAAAATGTTCGGACCGGAAAACACAATGACTCAGCATATTTTTGTTTTTAACAAAGAATATTTTGTTCTTATGGGACACATGTTTTACTAGGATATATACATATTATTAAATAAAAGTGTAGTTAGATCCCAAAACAAGAATTTATAATCGCTTGAAGCATCATATAATCAATGTTAATGCATTATGCACCAAAAACTGGCCGAGTCATCTAGTTTTCTGGACCAGACTGTTTCATTTACAATAATTAAATTGATTCTTTTATGGGTGCCATTACTGAAACACACTATGCTGGTTTTACTGGCATTTGGATTGATTCTTCCAGATTGCCGTCAGTCCCTTTTACCCTTAACCCGCTACATATATATAATACACTTTCTTTCTTTGAATTAAGACCATTCCATATATGTGACTCGCAGGCTGATCTGGGTTTACAATGGACGCAAAGGCTAATATGGTCGTGCTTAGCGGGTTACGGGTTAAGTCTAGTGTGTTAGTGCTGATACAAGAGTCTTTTACAGCATTGCAGTAATAACTTGTGAACAAAAACAAATTGAGTCTGCAACATTGCTGTCTTTTGGGCTGTCAGGGGCGTAGCGTGACCAAAATCTCAATTACTCACGGGGGTAGTGCGGGAGGAGGTTGTCCCCCTCCCGCTGGTGGGGGTCCGGGAATTTTTTAAAAAATAAACGCTCTTACGTGGCTTCTTGATGCATTTTAGGGTCAGGATGTACCCCCCACTTAGGCTACCCTTTTTATTGCATTTTTCGAGTTTTTATTGTTTGAGCCTTTGTTTGAAAAGTTTACTCACGTGAGTAAATGAGTATGGCATGCTACGCGACTGGCTGTACTGTTACTTAATCTTTCATAAAAAGACTTAGCATTTTGTATATTTCATGTAATATTTAGTGATTTTTTAACAGTTTTAATGCGACACAGCAGCAATGAACATAAAAAAATAAATATCACATTAATGAAGGTTAAAGTGACAAAACTGCTGTATGACATCTAAAATGGTTATACAGTTCCTCAGAAGTCTTTCTCCAATCTCTTTATACATTGTACTCCACACTAACAGCAGTTTGAACAAAGCAGTAGGAGTTCTATAGTAGTTGTCACATGTTGTTTTATCAAGATAACAATAACAGCAGTTAGGGTTAATGTATACGAGTTCTAGTACCTGGTTTGTATGTTCTTTTTAGCATTTTACAGTCAGGGGTGTAACTTGTTGAAGGTTACCATTTTTATAACTTGAATAAGTTATTTTCCATAATACATTTATTTTCCTGCTGTTGTCAAACAAGAGTGCTGTTTTCGTGTGTAGTCTCTGAAATACTCAGGTGTTGTCTTTAATGGCTTTGTATACAATGATTCTATCAATGCATAAATGATTTTAAAACATATGTGAAGTTTAATGCCTCTACAACTTGGAAAAAATCCATTAGTCTAGGAAAAATCTTTGTTCAGGTTTAAATTGCTTTGAACATGGTGAAAAAGTGACCCTGTTTCTGAAAAACTCCGGAATTATTTTGCAATTCCAAAAGGAGGCTGAGAACCGTAACAAGTTATTTTCAAAAATAACTGAAACCAGTTTTTCTCAGCTGTTTTCTTTTTTCCAGTTGAAAACTTTTGCCATGTCCTTCTTTAGTGTTGAACTTTTGTTTATATCTTTTATTGTGTACATGTATCTGTCAACCATACTTGATTGAAATCTGCTTTCTATGTACCAGACTCCTTACTTGGAGAAATTTTAAAACCACTTTAAATGGTGTGCGGACATAAACATGCTGCACTGAATATATCATCCATTTATAAATATAGGACTGAATGCAAAACTGTTGTATCTCATTCATTATTATGCCCCCACCACTGATGGTGGTGAGGATGATGGTGAGGGGGCATATAGTATTAGCCATGTCCATCTGTTTGTCTCTTCTTTCGTCCCGAAAAGTTTGTGTTTCTGTTTCCTCAAACAGTTTTCAAATGATTGTTTCGAAACTTTACAGGATGTTTAACTATGATGTCAAGGTGTGCATGTCGATTTGGTGTCAGAATCGACCTTGTATTACCGGATTATTTTTTTTTATCAAAGTTTATGTTAAAATATCTTGTGTGTCTATCACTTTCCACAGTTTTCAACTGATTGTTTAGAAATTTTCTAAGATGCTTGCCTATGATGTCAAGATGTGCATGTTGATTCAGTGCCAAAATCGACCACATATTACCTGAATTACAGCCCTTTTTTCATTAAATTTTACATTTTTCGCTGATTGTTTTCAGTAGGGGCATCATGCGCACATTACTAGTTCATAATGTAGTAACTTACAATTGTTTCACATTCACCCCTCGAAACATTTTGATGGTTGAGTAATTCTTGGAGTGTATGAATAGTGCAGCATTATAAGAATCTTCTATGGGTGTCCGATGAATGTCAGAAATTCCACAACAATGTATAGCTATTTTTAGCTCTGCTGGCCTTATGCGATGGCAAGTTGTCCGTCGTCTTGTTTACGTGATATAAACTTCATTATTAACCTGATCTTTACGAAACATTGCCAGTGTCTTTATATCAAGGAAAGCTCGGATGAGTTCGAAAACCAGCCAGATTGGATTAGTAACATAACGCCAGACGGATTTTTGGCGGAGTTATGGCCCTTTAAAGGTTTTAATACACACATTTTGCCTGGACTAGTTCTCCTGAACCCCTGGCCGAATTTTAAAGAATTTTTGCTGGGATGGTGTGTACCAAGCCTAGTTGCGCATATCATCGCCATGTTTTGGTTGAATGATTTTTGGCAGAGTTATGGCCCTTTAAAGGTTTTAATACACTAACTGTACAGGTTAGTTTTTCTTGAAAGCCTGGTCGGATTTGAACGAAACTTGGCAGAGATGATCAATACCAAGCCTAGTTGCACATGTCATCACTGTGTTTTTGTTGAAGGATTTTTGACACAGTTATTGCCCCTTATACACAAACTTTGTCCAGACTAGTTTTCCTAAACTCCTGACTGGATTTCAGTGACATGGCAGGAATGATCAGTACCAACAAGCCTAGTTGTGCATATTGTTGTCATGTTCTGTTGAATGATTTTTGTTGGAGTTGTGGTTCTTTAAAGGTTTTAATACACAAACTTTGTATTGTCTGGACTATTTCTCCACAACCACTGGTCAGCTAGTTATGGCCCGTAAACAGTTTTAATACACTAACTTTGTACAGACTATTTCTCCTAAACCCCTGGCCGGATTTCAACGAAACTTGGCAGGAATGATCAGTACGAAGCCTAGTTGCGCATATCATCGCTGTATTCCGGTTGAATGATTTTGGCCCCTAAGTAGTTATGGCCCCTTATACACAAACTTTATCCAGACTTTATCGGAACTAAGGCTCTGTCAACATTCTAATTTAAAAAGTTGTACGGAGGGTTCGAATTTCCTCGTCTGAACCAGATACCTTTTTGGTGTAATTTTTTGTGTTTATGTCGCCAATAATCAATGTCTTGTTTGTTTATTTAAACAATTACCTCATGTAACTGTTGATGATTGGCATCATTATTGTTGTGCCCTTGAGGCCGGGATAGTAACGCTGCGTCTAAAAGTTTTTCGCCTTTCACTACTGCGGGTTCAAATCCCACTAGGAGCTTAGCACAAGGAGAAAATGTAGATTATTATGGATGGCGGGAGGTATACAGTACTGGTTCTACCCAAGAAAAATGGGATGGTCTGCCTTTACCACAAAAACAAATGACCGTCATATATAGCCTAACATGTGCTAAATATGACGAAAAAACACCATTCAATTAAACCAAGGGAAAGATATCGTCTTCAAGCACACGAATAGCCTTATTTGGTATGCAAGAAAATCACTACTACATGAACCCCTGAACAGAAATTGAGTGCGCAAATTTTTGGGTTCTTTAAGTCACTGTTTATTGTACATGTACTCAGTTTGTACTCATTTGTTGGTGAGTTTAGTAGAATAAGCGAGGTAATGGTTATAACAAGTATCATATGACCAGATAACATTAGTATAAGTTCCGAGACAGATATTGATTTTGTGAATATATATATTGATATGCATGCATGCAAGTGAACAGGTTAATAGTTGATAGGAGACAGTAACGAAAACTCTGTACAAATTCTTACAGACACTGACGATAGATACAACAGAAGTCTCATATGAGAGTCGTGAAAACACCAAAAATACTGAACAAAAAATACACAGCAATGATAAAAACGTGCAAGATGATAGTGGTACACAAGGACCAGCAGGGAAACGAACTCGCACTCCAAACTATCACAGTCCAATATATAATTTACCTAGAGAAAAGCCAATTGTATTAAAAGCATCAGCTCGAATGTCTGTCGGTGAAATGCTAAGCAGAAAAAGAAAGAATCCTCGAGAAATAACAGTGCCCACTGCAGAAATAAAACGCCCATTTCAAAGTCACAGCATGCCAAGAACTAGAGCTCAGAAAAAGTTGTATGCAATGTCCAATCATTATGTAGAAAACACAAAGTCTGTAGAAGAGAGTCCGCCATCTGCTGAAAGTGAAGAAGTCTGTCCATCATCTGTTGAAGAAGGTGATGACTGTCATATAACGGAGATGGAAAGTCCAGATTTAGATAATTCACCTGGAACAGAAGGTAATAAAGCTGCCTCGAATGCAAAACTTAAAGATTTAATTTCAAATATTTCGCCTAGGAAAGAAGGAAATCAAAAGGTTACTTACGGAGAAAAAAATAAGCAAAATTCTACGGCTAACATGAATCAGGAATCTCCAGTATCAGAAAGTCAGTCTTGTGTTTTTATTGATCCTTCAACAGGAAAGGACCACGAGACAAAAAATATGCAACATCTGGCAATCTCAGCGGATAATTGTTCAATAATTGGTGGTGATAACAACACTAATGGTGAAATACACTATATTCTGCTGGATGGGGATGTACTTGCCCAGTTAAATACTGCATCGTCTGCTGACAATTTACAATTCCAGTTTCTGCAAGGGGCCACTTCACACGGTACAGGCAGTGTACAGTTTCTGCAAGGAGGTAATACAAACAGTAATGTACAGTTTCTACAAGGAGGTAATCCAGACAGTGGTGGCACTGTACAGTTTCTCGATGGCAATACTGCAAAAAATATAGTGGTTACGGCGACTAGTGCAGTCAACAGTATAAAGAAAACCAAAACAAAGAATGGTGTTGAAGAGAATAATGAATCTGGGACTAGTGAAGGACAAGCAAATGTGAACAGTGTGAACCAAACAAACTTTATGGATGATGGAAATGAATCTGAGTGTGCCCAGATTTTGTACGAGATGAGCAAGAGTTCTAATGCTCAGAAAGAGTTTGTTGCTGTGAAGAAAAACATTCAGTTGGACCATGAAGAGAATGATGATGAAAATGGTGAAAAAGAACCAACTTATAATTTTAAGCTACCATTTAAGCTTTCATCAACAAAACCCAAAAGACACACAACAAAAGACGCAGAAGTGTGTTTTGCTCAAGTGGGGAAGTCAGCTCAGATATGGACACAGAAGCATCCATTGATAAACGGAATATATCTGAACAAGGGAAAGAGGGAAGTGAAAAAGAATCTGGTGATGTTGAAAAGGCAACCAAATGCTGTAGATAAGGGAAGTTATCTGAGAAATGGGAAGATAAATGATAAGAACAGAATTGATGATTATTTTGTATTCACTGAAGAAGGACAGGAGAAGCGAGAAGCGTTTGAGGAGGGAATGATGCGGGATGAGTACGTGGTCAACTGGTACATGTGGTGTCCTGGACACGGCAATTGCAAACGGAAATGCGGTGGATTTGGCAGCTGTGCTCCAGGTATGTACTTTCTTTTTTGAAGAAAACAACTTTTGTTGCACCTTATGTCAGTGTCCATGGTTCTGTCGGCATCTATGTATGGTTTAATTATGCCCCCGAAGGGTGGCATATAGTAGTCGCACTGTCCGTTTGTTCGTTCGTCCGTACAATCGTGTTCGGTTCAGTGTTTTTTTAATGCCTAATTTGGGGCCGTTATTCGGCCCCATTCACAATGCCAAAAAGTATACTTTTTTCACAATTATATCTATTTTTTTTTTTTTTTTTAGGGTAAATACAGACCAATAAGGATACTAGTCTTAATATACGCTGGTGTTAAAACTAGTCTGTATTTACCAAAAACAAAACTTAAAACCAAGGGATATTAAACTGTGAAATTAAAAGTGAAAACAGTTTCTTTTTCTTTTGTTATAATATTTCACAATTTTCACAATTTCTAGAAAAATGCCGCTATTTTTCACAATGGCACAGGCACAGGCTGCATTCACAAAACACAGAAAAAAAACACTGCGGTTAATAACTCTGACAATAATGGACGGATTTTCAAATAACTTGGCACAATTGCTCACCACAACAAGACGTGTCGCGCACAAAATCCAGGTCCGTGACTCCAATGTCAAGGTCCCACTTAGAGGTCAAATGTCAAAATGAAGTGCTTTCTTGTCTGGGTAATAACTTTGACATTCATGGACAGATTTTCAAATAACTTGGCACAAGTGCTCACCACAACAAGACAAAATGTCGCACACAAAATCCAGGTCTGTGGCTTTAAGGTCAAGGTCACACTTAGAGGTCAAAAGTCAAATCATGTTCGATCAATAACTCTGGCATTCCTGGACGGATTTTCAAATAACTTGGCACAAGTGCTCACCACAACAAGACGATGTGTCGCACACAAAATCCAGGTCTGTGGCCCCAAGGTCAAGGTCACACGTCAGTGTTTTTTTAAAGAGTAATTTGAGGACGAAATTCGGCCCCATTCCCCTCAAAAAGTATGTTTTTTTCCTCATTTTTGAGAAAAAAATCCGTCCAATTTTTATTATTTTTATTTTTTTACTTTTAAATGTTGTTTCTTAGTTGACCATCCATAACATGTCCATCAAACAGGTTATTGATGTGATTTTAATATGAAATGAAAGACTGAGACTTAATACATATAACATTTCTATCTTTCTTCTTTATTTTAACATTGTCAGAATTGCCCCATTTTCCAATTCATGTCAAATATTTCCCCCTCTAAAGGGCCCCGACCCCCTTCCCCCAAAATTAAAAAAAAACGCTGCACTTAGAGGTCAAAGGTGTCAAATCATGTCCGGTCAATAACTTTTGCAAGCCTGGAGGGATTTTCAAATAACTTGGCACAAGTGCTCACCACAACTAGACGACGTGTCGCACACAAAATCCAGCTCCGTTTGTCTCCAAGGTCAAGGTCATATTTAGAGGTCAAATTACAGTGACATTTCTTGTTAAATTCTCAAGAATCAATCTTCATGACATTGTATACATGTTTGTTTTGGCTTGGTCGTTTGGAGTCTGTAGGTCTAAGGTCAAGGTCACAGTGAAATTGATCTTGACCTTGAAAAAACAGTCAGCTATCGGGATCAAACTCGATAAAACATGGTATACCTATTTGAATTGGGGTTGGTTATACACCTTTCGAATCTGCAGGTCAGAGTCACAGTGAACTTGGGCATGGTTAATTTTAATTCAAGGTTATCTTATTTTAATTTAACTTTAAATTTATGTCAAAGATGTTATCGTAATTTCTGCTTGACCAATATTCATAAAAAATTAGGACACTTCAGGATCACTAAATGTCTGTGGTTGTCATACTTTCATTCCTGCTCAGTAACTTTTGAAAGCTTACATAGCTATTTTCAAAGTGAATATTTTGACTGTCCATGGTTAGAGGATGACCCCTATTGATTTTGGAGTCAGTAGGTCAAAGGACAAGTGCACCAACCTTTTTGGAAAACACCTGCATGGATTAATTTTATATTTGTTGAGTAGTTGTAACTTATATAGACATTGACTTCTATTGATTTTGGGGTCAGTACTATTGGTTTTGGGGTCAGTAGGACAAAAGGTCACTGATTTGATAATGAAACATATTTTCCTTTCTATTACTTGTGAAGGATTGCACCCACTGTCTTCAAACTTTATAACACATTTGCTCTGGGTGTAAGGATGACTCCTATTGATATTGGGGTTACTGATAAGCACATGGCAGGGGACACAGAGTCAGGTTCTATAACTCATGCTATTAAATTGATCCGATCTGCTTGCTGATGATCGTGTCTGCATGCTGGATTCATCTTCCAAGATGTTTTCCGTTAATGACCATGGTGTTATGTTTTGCCGCTATCTCCATCTCAGTAGGTGTATTAAATAACATTACTAATAACAGTGATTCTATATATAATATAACTGAAGTTTAATAGAATCAACACCTCATCATTTGTTTTTATATTAAAAAATAAATAATTGATAGAAACCCGTCTGCTGTGTTTATCACTTATAACTTCACCAAAGTCGAGCATCTGCACCGTTCGCGCACCATTCGTGGTGCTCTTGTTGATCTTTTGTCTAACCCTAATAATTTTAAATTTTGTTTTAATTTTATTAGAGTGCCCCCTTAGCATTTGCATATTGCCCGAGTGCTACTATTTGGGGGAATATGTAGGCTGGGTATTCGTTTGATTGCCTGGTATAACTGTATATTCTGGTGATTTTTTTATATGTAAATACTTTTTTAACTATGATATTTGCAACTAATTAATAAATAAATAATAATCTGCTGTAAATGTTACACCCACGTCTGCAATAGTAATGGGAGTTGTGAATATCAAACCCGTCTGCTATATCTAAGGGAGCAGTGAATAGCAAACGTGCTGCCCACTATAGCTATGGGATCTGTGAATATCAAAGCCCTGGCTGCTATAGCTATGGGAGCAGTGCAAGTCAAACCCATGGCTGCTATAGCTGTGGGAGCTGAGCATATCGAACCCCTGGCTGCTATAGTTATGGGAGCAGTGCAAGTCAAACCCATGGCTGCTATAGCTGTGGGAGCTGTGAATATCAAAGCCCTGGCTGCTATAGTTATGGGAGCTGTGCAATTCGAACCCCTAGCTGCTATAGCTGTGGGAGCTGTGAATATCAAAGCCCTGGCTGCTATAGCTATGGGAGCTGTGCATACCGAACCCCTGGCTGCTATAGCTATGGGAGCTGTGCATATCAAACCCCTGGCTGCTATAGCTGTGGGAGCTGAGCATATCGAACCCCTGGCTGCTATAGCTATGGGAGCTGTGCATATCAAACCCCTGGTTGCTATAGCTGTGGGAGCTGTGTATATCAAAGCCCTGGCTGCCAAAGCTATGGGAGCTGTGAATATCAAAGCCCTGGCTGCTATAGCTGTGGGAGCTGTGAATATCGACCTCTGGCTGCATTAGCTGTGGGAGCTGTGCATATCAAACCCCTGGCTGCTATAGCTGTGGGAGCTGTGAATATCAAAAGCCCTGGCTGCTATAGCTATGGAAGCAGTGAATATCAAACCCCTGGCTGCTATAGCTATGGGAGCTGTGCATATTGAACCCCTGGCTGCAATAGCTATGGGAGCAGTGAATAGCAAACGTGCTGGCCACTATAGCTATGGGAGCTGTGAATATCAAAGCCCTGGCTGCTATAGCTGTGGGAGCTGTGAATATCAAACCCCTGGCTGCTATAGCTATGGGAGCTGTGCATATCAAACCCCTGCCTGCTATAGCTGTGGGAGCTGTGAATATCAAAGCCCTGGCTGCTATAGCTATGGGAGCTGTGCATATCAAACCCCTGGCTGCTATAGCTGTGGGAGCTGTGAATATCAAACCCCTGGCTGCTATAGCTATGGGAGCTGTGCATATCAAACCCCTGCCTGCTATAGCTGTGAGAGCTGTGAATATCAAAGCCCTGGCTGCTATAGCTATGGGAGCTGTGCATATTAAACCCCTGGCTGCTATAGCTATGGGAGCTGTGAATATCAAAGCCCTGGCTGCTATTGCTATGGGAGCTGTGCATATCAAACCCCTGGCTGCAATAGCTGTGGGAGCTGTGTATATCAAAGCCCTGGCTGCTATAGCTATGGGAGCTGTGCATATCAAACCCCTGGCTGCTATAGCTATGGGAGCTGTGCATATCAAACCCCTGGCTGCTATAGCTGTGGGAGCTGTGAATATCACCCCTGGCTGCAATAGCTATGGGAGCTGTGCATATCAAACCCCTGGCTGCTATAGCTATGGGAGCTGTGCATATCAAACCCCTGCCTGCTATAGCTGTGGGAGCTGTGAATATCAAAGCCCTGGCTGCTATAGCTATGGGAGCTGTGCATATCAAACCCCTGGCTGCTATAGCTGTGTGAGCTGTGAATATCAAACCCCTGGCTGCTATAGCTATGGGAGCTGTGCATATCAAACCCCTGCCTGCTATAGCTGTGGGAGCTGTGAATATCAAAGCCCTGGCTGCTATAGCTATGGGAGCTGTGCATATCAAACCCCTGGCTGCTATAGCTATGGGAGAAGTGAATATCAAATCCCTGGTTACTATAGCTATGGGAGCAGTGAATAGCAAACGTGCTGGCCACTATAGCTATGGGAGCTGTGAATATCAAAGCCCTGGCTGCTATAGCTATGGAAGCAGTGAATATCAAACCCCTGGCTGCTATAGCTATGGGAGCTGTGCATATCGAACCCCTGGCTGCAATAGCTATGGGAGCTGTGCATATCAAACCCTGGCTGCTATAGCCATGGGAGCTGTGCATATCAAACCCCTGGCTGCTATAGCTATGGGAGCTGTGACTATCAAACCCTTGGCTGCTATAGCTATGGGAGCTGTGAATATCGAACCCCTGGCTGCAATAGCTATGGGAGCTGTGCATATCAAACCTGTCTACTATATCTATGGGAGCAGTGAATAGCAAATGTGCTGGCCACTATAGCTATGGGAGCTGTGAATAGCAAACGTGCTGGCCACTATACCTATGGGAGTTGTGAATATCAAACCCCTGGCTGCTATAGCTATGGGAGATGTGAATATCAAACCCCTGGCTGCTATAGCTATGGGAGCAGTGAATACCAAGCCCCTGGCTGCTATAGCTATGGGAGCTGTGAATATCAAACCCCTGGCTGCTATAGCTATGGGAGCAGTGAGTATCAAACCCTTGGCTGCTATAGCTATTGGAGCTGTGAATGCCAAACTCATGGTTGCTATAGCTATGGGAGATGTGAATGTCAAAGCCCTGGTTGCTATAGCTAAGGGAGCAGTGAATATCAAACCCCTGGCTGCTATAGCTATGGGAGCTGTGAATATCAAACCCCTGGCTGCTATAGCTATGGGAGCAGTGAGTATCAAAACCTTGGCTGCTATAGCTATGGGAGCTGTGAATGCCAAACTCATGACTGCTATAGCTATGCGAGCTGTGAATATCAAACACTTGGATGCTATAGCTTTGGGAACTGAGAATGTCAAACCCTTTGCTGCTATAGCTATTGGAACTGAGAATGTCAAATCCTTTGCTGCTATAGCTATGTTGGCTGTGAATGTCAAACCCCTGGCTGCTATAGCTATGGGGGCTGTGAATGTCAAACACTTGGATGCTATAGCTTTGGGAACTCACTGAGAATGTCAAACCCTTTGCTGCTATAGCTATTGGAACTGAGAATGTCAAACCCTTTGCTGCTATAGCTATGAGAGATGTGAATGTCAAACCACTGGCTGCTGTAGCTATGCAATTTGTGAATGTCAAACCCCTGGCTGCTATAGCTATGGGAGCAGTGAATATCAAACCCCTGGCTGCTATAGCTATGGGAGCTGTGCATATCGAACCCCTGGCTGCAATAGCTATGGGAGCAGTGAATAGCAAACGTGCTGGCCACTATAGCTCTGGGAGCTGTGAATATCAAAGCCCTGGCTGCTATAGCAATGGGAGCAGTGCATATCAAACCCCTGGCTGCTATAGCTATGGGAGCTGTGCATGTCAAACCCATGGCTGCTATAGCTATGAGCTGTGAATGTCAAACCCCTGGCTGCTATAGCTATGGGAGCAGTGAATATCAAACCCCTGGCTGCTATAACTATGGGAGCTGTGCATATCGAACTCCTGGCTGCAATAGCTATGGGAGCAGTGAATAGCAAACGTGCTGGCCACTATAGCTCTGAGAGCTGTAAATATCAAAGCCCTGGCTGCTATAGCAATGGGAGCAGTGCATATCAAACCCCTGGCTGCTATAGCTGTGGGAGCTGTGAATATCAAAGCACTGGCTGCTATAGCTATGGGAGCTGTGCATATCAAACCCCTGGCTGATATAGCTGTGGGAGCTGTGAATATCAAACCCCTGGCTGCTATAGCTATGGGAGCTGTGCATATCAAACCCCTGCCTGCTAGAGCTATGAAAGCTGTGAATGTCAAACCCCTGGCTGCTATAGCTATGAGAGCTGTGAATGCCAAACCCCTGGCTGTTGTAGGTATTGGAGCTGTGAATGTCAAACCCTGGCTGCTATAGCTAT
This sequence comes from Cyrtodaria siliqua, assembly GCA_037043455.1. Lineage (NCBI taxonomy): Eukaryota > Metazoa > Mollusca > Bivalvia > Adapedonta > Hiatellidae > Cyrtodaria > Cyrtodaria siliqua. Next base: position 90,588 of record JAWPHD010010709.1, read on the forward strand.
GAAAGCTGTGAATGTCAAACCCCTGGCTGCTATAGCTATGAGAGCTGTGAATGCCAAACCCCTGGCTGTTGTAGGTATGGGAGCCATGAATGTCAAACTCCTGGCTGCTTTAGCTATGTTAGCTGTGAATGTCAAACCCCTGGCTGTTATAGCTATGGCAGCTATGAATGTCAAGCTCCTGGCTGCTATATCTATGGGAGCTGTGAATGTCAAACCACTGGCAGCTATGGGAGATGTGACTGTCATACCCATGGCTGATATAGCTATGACAGCTGTGAATGTCAAACCACTGGCTGC